>JAQBSW010007691.1:0-39140 GCA_029291075.1 Eudiplozoon nipponicum | reverse complement strand
AAAACCAATTAATTACAAAAATCAAAACATAAAGTCTATATTAAATTGTTCTATTACTTCGACAACATTTATTATTTTGATCAAACTGCAAATATATTTTTAAATTAAATTGTTTAGCTTTAAGTTTTTATATTCAATGAATGAAACCCAGAAAAGTTGTCTACATTAATGTCGAAATGCCGAATTTTAACGGTAAATTATATTTTTCTAAATCAACAAATTTACTCTGATTCAATTTGACAGTTCGTCATTTAATTATTTAGTTTATGTATATATCATCAAATATCTGATTGATGTGACACTGGATTTAAATGATATTATCATATATATATATATATATATATATATATATATATATATATATATATATATATATATATATATATCAGTGTAAACCTAAGCACTTTATAAGGTAGCTAAATAACAAATCGATCCAGCAGACTGGTTTTATCCCTTACAATTAAACTGTATTATATATTGTCCAAAATTTTGCCGCGGATGGGGCTCGAATCGTAGCACATTTATTTTGTAATCTGTTACTCTAACCTGTGCGTCAACCTGCTGCACACTACACACAATTTTCAGTTGTATACTTAATGAGGTTTTTGGGTATCTCTTCCTTCAATTCATGTCAATGTGAATTTGGGGTTGGTGTTTACACCATGATTGTATTTTTTATCTAAATGATCGTTATCCTTACCCACACAATAAATGATAGGTTAATGTTATAAGTTTTCAATTCACTACCACCTCCACAGGATGTGCGGTGTTTTTTCTGTAACGACAGATTTTGTGTAGCCAGTTTGAACACAAGGTTGAAAAAGATGCTATGTAGGCTCCACCTGAACAAAAGGCTAACCAAAAACATAATTTAGTATACGACTGAAAAGTGTGTGTAGAGAGCAGCAGAATGATTCAGAGGCCCATAATCTAAAGCAAACATACTCCAGTTCGAGCACCGTCCGCGGCAAAATTCTTGTTAGTACATGATGGATCAAAAAATAAGGATGAAATGGTCCATTGAATGACTTGTCCTTGCTATTTTATATAATGGTTAGTTTATACAGGCCCATAGCGATAGAAATTTCCGTCCTGATGACCAACAGGCGCTAGCTAGTAAGCCCGGGAATGGTAACATTAATTCTGCCGGGTCTAATGAAATACAGCCATCATCCAATATAATATGAAGTTTATTGTTTGGTCAAATTACGCAGTAACACTTTGTGTTCAAAGGGTGCTGACGGAATGAGAGCAAGCATTCCAGACGCAAACGGCAAGTTTGGTCTGCTGAACGAAACAGTTGCTACAAATAAGCATGAACACGACGAAATATAATGAACTTATTCTGCATTACACATGATAAAATGGTCACCTAATCTACTGAATCGTGTAGGATGGATGAGCGAAATCAGGTTAGTGCGAAAATTTTCAATTTTGAATCTGCCGCTTTTTCTTCCCTTTTCTATAATCAATTAAATAATAACGCTCTCTTAGGTGTTATGAATATGGTGGATGTTGATCATATCATTGAGTTCAAAATCGAGTTTTCAAATAATCAAAATAATTCAAGTAAACTACCATTCATTAAGCGTAAATTATATTTTAACTTAAAATCATTTAATGTGCGAACATTGAAACAAACGGAGTAATCAGAAGCTCTCTCACGTACGTTGGATAAATTATAAATTGATACATGCTGCGTATAACAAATAGGAATATAGGATCGTAAGAGAATTACACCAAACTTATCCACGTGTAATTGGCCTCAAACCTCTGGTTCCACGGAATTTTATCAAGCCGGCAAAATTGGCGTCGGAATTGTACTAACTCACGATCTGAAACTTGTTTAACTGAACGAATCAATGTAAACTGCCGACTTTGTGCAGCAAACTTAAAAGATCTATAAAATCAATACCAAAAACATTAATTTAGGTTGCCTTTTAGTTTTATCTGCATATACTTCCACCGATTGCAGTACAGATGAAATCACGGAGCTTTTTACTCAGACCTAAGCTCTTTACAAATTAGAGCAAGAAGTAATGACATAGTTTAGTTATGTTTGACATGAATGCTGAAGTTTTGTGTTTACCTATCAAAATATTTCATTTAGGTGGAAGAGAAAATTTTGGCTTGATTCGCAACGAGAATGATGAACGATTGTTGGATAGCTGTGTGGAACACAAATTATACTTAAGTAGCAAAACCTTCAGACGCTGTGCAAGGCGTAGCAATACATGGCATCCTCCAGCTCACGGACAACGGTGGACTCAAATAGATTATGTTGCAATTAGTTGTAGATTGAGTAGTTGTATCCATTATAATCGTGTTTTGGACCACTTATGTCGACTCGAACCATACACTTATCGTTGTATAGTTACACTCAAGTTTTACCGAAAAATATAAAAGAATAAACCTCAAATAGATGTAAGCCAATACAAACAACCGTCTCGTCGACAAAAATATGAATATATTCAAAAGTCAGAGTTAACTGGACTTGATGGCTAAAATTCGAATTTACTTTGGAAGAACTTAGGTTCTGTTATGCACAATACAGGTACTACCTTATATGAAATTTTAGGCTTCCGTATAAATAAGCGTTGGGTCTCTGCAAAATTTATGGAGATTCTGAAAACAATGCGGCAAATTCCAAATAGCTCAGTTTATAATAATATTCGTAGAGATGTAAGACACCAAATTTGGCGTAGTATAAAAGTCTATCTCGAATCCTTTTGGACCAGAAAGGCCGAAGAGAAGGAATAAGCATACGCATTAGGTGATAGCCCTAGTTTGCTCCAAATTATCCGCGCAACAGGCACGATAAAATTATATGTAGGCGAAATCATAAATGATAGTAACAAACAACTTATAACCGATAAAATCAGTCGTCTTGATAGGTTAGCTGAACACTTCAAATATCAATTTTCTTTGTTACCTGCGTCAGTCCCGATCCCCAAAATTATGATTGTATTAACAGCATGAAACGCTAAACTCGAACAACCATCAGAATTAGAAATAAGGAATTCAATCCTATCTTTTAAACGTCGCAGAGCTAGAGGCCTCAAAGATATGCTTCTGAGCTAATTTAAGAATGGTGGCGATATAATTTTTGGAGCGATGACTAACATTTTTCGTTCTACGTGAAAAGGAGGAGATCGTGTCGCTTGCTTAGTGTGAATCGTCTTTCATTCCCCTCTTGAAAAATGACAATCGTTATTTGTTTGAAAATTATCGTGATACAAACTGACTCCAGTCTTATCTAGGTAATTTTCTTCGATAATCTTATACGGTCTTAGTGCTTCGTGTGAATTACATGCGAGAGAAAAACAAGCCGGATTCTGGTCAGGACGAGGTTTCATTGATATATTTCCTTGAGGGAAAATATTTATGTGATAAATATATCGCCGTATCACAGTAACCGTCTTTCGATACTTAAAAGGTGCATTTTCTAAGTGATGCGCAATTTTCTAGTCAATATTTTGTTGAAGCGTGGTACGCCCACCAAACGTGTGAATATTTTACGCGCTCTATTAACAACCACTTCTTGTCTTATTAAGTTCGATAACAAAATAATATACAACTTTGCTACTAGCTGTGTTATTCGTCAAGGATGTCCACATTCCACGTTTTAGTTTACTTTTATAATAGATGTTAGAATGTAAAATACTCTTCCGTACGTTCAGGAGTCAGGTGTAAAATTTCTCCCTGGCAGTAGATTAATCAAACTTGACAATGCAGACGATATATTATTATTCGACAATCGAGGTTCTGCTCAGTCAACTGTGAATAAATTAGTTGTCGTTCCGTCCTTTGGTATGAAATACGCACCTTGTGAATGTGAGACACGTTTACATGATCACCCACCACCTACTCCATCTCTGCGACTGCGGAGTGAAGTTCTGGACAGGCCTGACAGGTTGAAATACTTGGCAGCTCTATCAATAACTCAGGTAATAATCCTAAGGATATGAGTGTGAGAATCTCAAAAGCTCAAGTATCTCTCTCCAACGTTTTCCTTTTATGGAGAAATGCGAATATTTCACTCTGAAGGTCGGGTTTAAAATGCATCTTAACGCGCAGATTTATTATACGTCAGTGAGAATGGACCGAGATAGAGTTAGTGATTTTAAGCGCTAACAATCATTCGATTACACTTGTTTTAGAAGCATGGCATATGTAAGTTACCGACGACGAATAACCAACACCGACATCCGTAGTCGTATTTTTGCATCGGCAATCAAATGCTCATCGTTAGAAAAACAAATATGTCACAAGCAGCTGCACTGAATCTGACACATAAGTCAGCTAAATTAAATTTGGGTGGAATAGAACCACAAGTTTGCCGTGATGTGGTTCACGTGCGCATCAGATATCTTGATTGTAAGCCTTGGGCAATAAGGCATCGAGTCAAGGTAAGTTGCGTTCTTGTTGCAGATATCCAGTAGAATCATATTGCAAATTTTCTTTTTTTGGTTTGGCATAGTTAGCTGCGAGATTTGGCTGCGTTTATAAAATGATACAGTGAAAACCGTGAGGAGGCTACAGAGCAGAGTTTGCCTTGCCCTTAAGCATTCTTGGCCACAATGCTGTTGTGTGGAAGTTTATTCTGTCTTACTTCTTTGTATAAACTAGGTTAATATATCATTGTAACTAGATCTTCCTCCTTGTAAAACTCTCTCCTTTAATAATTTGTGTGCCTAAATTATTATTTTATTCAATTGTTTACTTTAAAAATTTGTCATGTATTTTGTTATTTTTCGTTTTGTTATATGGCAGTCATGATGGTGATGACCCTACTGACTATATATATATATATATATATATATATATATATATATATATATATATATATATACATACATATATATACATATATATAATGGGATTTTTGTTTATCCCAAGATTGCAACCTTGATGTCAATAACGTTTTGTAGGAGTAGTATTTGTTATACGCCCTTTAAATCACGAAAATGAATTCAGAAATTGTTTCTAGAAGCGTTACTTCAAAGCATTTCCGTTTACCAGACGGAAAAATATAGCTGATTTTTTTGGCAGTTGCCCAGAATTAGCCAGAACTTTCATTGATATTGGAACTAGTGAGACAGCACTAATTATTTGATCGATTTATATTCAGGACAAGCAAAGATAATATCTACTGTTTTCCTAAATACTGACCGGTTTGAGCACAAGCATAAAAAATGTTGATTTAAGTTATAAAATATCACATGTTCTATCTTTTCTACGGCATTTTGCATAGTTTAATGAAAGTAAAGAATAAATTTGTCCAGTGATATATAAATATCAATGTCAATAATTCAATCGTGGCTGCGTAGCTGGATTACTATTGATGATCTGCACAATAATGTCGAAAGCGTAGTAAAATGAATAATTTGTCTTTCGAAATAAAATGCTTAGAAATATAAATTTAACCAATAACGGCAGTAATTATTTGCGCATGGGAAAACAAATAAGAAATACATTTACTTGTGTAATATCTCATAACTATTCCCTGTTAACTAATTCCAGTGATCTGTTGGTTAGTTATATTTATTTAACGCGATCCAATTACATTTAAAATTACAAAATAAGCGATTTGTCATTATTATGTATTAGGATTAAAAATAAATGAAGTCAATTTTACCAGCCAATATCAATGTAGTGGTAGTCCATTTGCTAGTTTAAAGAGAAGTACTTATTTACGAACAATAGTTGTCTACGAACTTAAGCTTTGGTAGTTTTAGTTTTTGAAGGTTTTATTGGTTATGCTTCTCATAAAACAAAAATCTAACGCATTTAAGCATTTAAAATCCGCAACTCTAAAAGCGCAAATCTCAGTAGCGCATTACAATACTACAAGTACATATGTACTGTATAGGCGCCTCTTAAACCGATGTTGGATATTCTCCTTTCACTATAAATAATTAAAGTCTTGCTATTTCATTCTAAGTTATTATTACAACTACAGAAGCATGCAAACTTGTCAAATGTAACTAAATCTAACACCACGGTGTTAAATTCAGTGATGCGTAATCCTTGAGCAAAATCCTATAATACGAGTCTGTGAATTTTAAACAGAAATAAATGACGACTGATAATCTATGTAAGGTACCTGTGCTGAACTATTAAATGGAAAGCATAAAATATATAGTCTCCGAAATCAAGATCATCTAATCTATGACGCGATAGAACTTCGAGGCTAGTCACCTAAACGTATGTAAAAGTAAAGATTCTAATAAAATCTATTAAATAATTCGAAACACTGAGAGAGGAAACATAATACTTTGACGCAAAAACTGTCAGGAAAATACGGTGATATTTCATTGTATACCAAGCTACAATCACGCATTTTCCTAGGCATATTGCTTAATACTAATAAATTTAGCATGTGTATTAATTTATGATAAAATAGCCATTAGTATATTTTGATGCAGTGAGCCAAGTGAATTCTAGATTGATAAAAAGAAGATCATTAATGGACACCGGTGTACATGTCAGTGTTTAAGTAGCTGCCTTGGGAAAACATTTGATCTACACAACCTTGTTCTAATCGGAATTCTGCCTTTTTATCACTTTTGTATGGTTCATATGATACGTTAAGATGGCGCAAAAAATTAAAACGAATAAATTATTTACAAATGGTAGTAAGCTCGTACCACTGTTGTTATTGCACTAATTACACTATCCTTTTAGTGGATGAGAATGATGACTGACTCGCTCGAAACAAACAGCACAGTCTATTCATTTCAAAAAGAATGAAATAGGCAAGTCATTATGATAAAAATTTTGTAACAACTAGCCTAAAATGAAATAGTTAGCAGCTGATAGTTACTCACAACTCTGTGACGTTTAAGAGTTGAAATTTAATTCCGTATCTCTAGGTCTGATAATTATGCAACGGCTCCAATTTGTTGTAATGGATATAGTTTTAAAAATATGAACTTCTGCGGGTGATAAAAAATATTGTTCTTTGAAACTACTGATCAAGACGACGTGTTTTGTCAGAGATAAGTATATTAATTCGACCATTCCATTTGTTGCCAGCTGTTAAGTTTCTCGAGCTTGATAAATAAATATATTATCACCACCCGCGCAACCAATGTTCGTTTAATTATATAAATGTTCATTTCAATACCACTTCCCCATGTAGTGTGGTGTCTGTTCAGTAATGACAGATTGGGGATGGTTAGTTGGAACTTTGAGTCTAAAAGGATGTCATATGAGCTCCACCTAAAGGAAAAATAGACTAACCAAGTTACATTAGTTAGTATATAACTGAAAACTGTGTGCAGTGTAGTGTGCGGCAGGATGGCTCAGTGGTTAGAGCACCAGTTTCCGAAGCAGACGTGCCCAGGTTCGAGTCCTGTCCGCGGCAAAATCTGGCCAGTACATGATGAGTTCCCAATAAGGACGAAACCGGTCTACTGGATGAATTGCCTTTTCTACACTATACAATTCTTAGTTTATACGGACATATGTAAGTAATTAATGGGTCAGGTGATTATATCCAGGCCGCAACCTTGATTATAATAATAATGTTGAAGTACGTTTTGGTAAATAAATGCCGTAAATAAAAACAATAAATCCTTTCTTTGTAAAACTTAAAACTATTCTGTGATAGCAATGCTTTGCATTCAATAACGCGTCGGTATAGATTATTCACACAATTATAGTATGCGTAGGATCGTGAGTTCTAGTTTGGGATAGGCTATATATATATATATATATATATTATTACCAGTTTCTAATTTATATTACATACATGCTAGAGTTTCCAGCTTTAATTTTTGAAATGATTACATAAAAGTTCAAATATGACCAGAAGAATTAGCCAAAGACTGCATGAACAAAACGTATTATCTCGCGCACATTCGTTTCGTTCTTACTGGCGACTCATCAGTTGGAGGCGGTAGTACGCGCTTTACCCACTACATATTTTGGCGAGGAATGTCGGAAAATAGGACGGTACGAGTTTTAAACCTGCAGTATCGAAACTAACTTTATTCAATGTCTTCGACAATGCGACTTAAAATCTAACTCACTATATATAATATATATACAGAATCTGTATAGGGTACCAACACTACGGCTATTGTTTCAGTACCCGAAACCAATATTATGTTACCGTAAAGTTAAATAGTACTTTAACTATGGTTCTCGAGTCGGTACACATAATAGACATATTGTTGTGACTCCTTACACACTCCGTATATATTATATGGAGTGAGTTAGCTTCGAAGTCGCATTGTCGAGTACTTTATATGATGTTAGATTCACTACTATAGGTTTACACATTCGTATAGGACATTGTAATTTCTTATTTTTCCATATTCCTTATTCAGATACATAGTGGATAAATGGCGTAATACCGACTTCTACTGATGATTCGTCAGTAAGCACGAAACGATGTGCACGAAACTAGACTTTCCATTCATTCTGCCTTTTGTTTTACCCTTCTGGTCATATTAGAACTAATTTTATACTGGTTGCGCAACACCTAATACATAATTGCATATATTAGATCTCCGCAACAAACAGTATCTAACTAGTATTTAAACGTATCTCTTTGCGCGGTGCTGTCCTCCTTGTTGTGGATTTGACCGCATTTTTCTTGTGCGGGACAATTGATACCACTCTTAGGTCAGTAAAATCTTAAATGTTGATCATTTTCAGGTGCTCTGATTATTGGCCTCGATTGATGGGTACTTACTTGTGCCTTCTTTTTTAAGCCCTCCATCAGTTGATTGTCTGAAAATGACGTTGGAACAAGATTTTCCATTGTTCTTTTTCCTAATTTTCAAGACCTAATTTCCAGTCTCATCTTCAGGGTTGACACAATATGTACAGGAATAAAACATAGTTACAAATGAGACTTATTTTTGAGTCATGCAATTGTGCATTTTACAAATAAATTCCATATACACACACACACACACACACACACACACAATATATATATATATATATATATATATATATATATATATATATATATGGAATTTATTTGTAAAATGCATAATTGAATGACTCAAAAATAAGTCTCATAGTGAATAAAAAGCCCACTCATTTTACAATTTTTATTAGACCAGATAGGTTTGGTGCATGTGAAATATTCATATGAAATAATTTTATTGATTGAATAAATAATTAGTATTTTCATTGTACCCTTCCTGTGTGCAAAAACAAAAAGAAATTTTATCAGATATAAGAAATTTTTCTTTCTCATAGTCTTCTCAAATATCTACTCATGAACATATCTTTATATATAAATTGGAAAGCAAAACAAGATAGAAATATGTGAACAAAGAGAGTATGAAAAATAGAAACCAATCAAATTGCGTGCGTCACATCCAGTTCAAGCTCAATGCTTGTACGTGCTTCTTCTGCTTACATAAATCCAGCTGCAATTTGTTTATCCATGAGGCTTCGTATGTGGCTAGCTCCTTTTTGTTTTTGCATTTAGTAATTACTTTGAATGCTACGTCACATATTTCTATCTTGTTTTGCTTTCCAATTTATATATATAGATATGTTCATGAGTAGATATTTGAGAAGACCATGAGAAAGAAAATTTTTTTACATCTGATAAAATTTCTTTTTGTTTTTGCACACAGGAAGGGTACAATGAATTTTATTAAAGCTCGCATTTCAAAAGAATTAGTATTTTCTTAAAGTTTTTAATTATTTTTATCACAGACCTATCAGCGATTTTTAATTAATAAGTTCTCGACTTCCATGGACGTTTGAGATTTAGTGTGTGAGCAGAGGCGTTTTTAAATTTATTTCTAAGATATCTTTTAGAATAATACACTTCCTTTGATTTTGTTAATCGTCTAATTAAGAATTTTGGTTTAACGATGTCTAACCATTCATCTGTCGCATGCGCGCGTATATTCATTAAGTATGTATTCTTGTTACTAAAAATGCAGGATGGTTTCATCTTAACAAAAACGCAGGGTGTATAAATGTTAGTAGAATTCGCATTTCTAACTTTGTATTTACATGCAACGTTGATTTAAGATTAGTACTTTTATAATTAAACGAACATCGGTTGCGCAAGTGGTGATAACAATTACTTTAATCAAGGTTACGAACTTGATATATACACTTGAATAATTACTTCATATGTTTGTCAGAACAAACTAAGTATTGTATATTGTAGAAAAGGCAATTCATGCAGTAGACCGGTTACGTCCTTATTAGGAACTCATTATGTACTGTTCAGAATTTGCCATGAGCAGGGCTCGAAATTGGGCACGTCTGCTTCGGAATATATTGCTTCAACCACTCAACCACCCTGCCGCAAACTACACACAGTTTTCAGTTCTATATTAACTAATGGTTCTTGATTAGAATTTTCTTAACGTGGAGCCTATATGGAAACTTTTTAAACCAAAAATTGCCAACTAACCATCCCCAATCTAATTAAACAATAATTGATTGCGCGGATGGTGGTAACAATTCTTCAAATAAAGTTTCCGAGCTTGAAGTAAACAACAATCCCATTTTAATTAACCAGTCGTCGAACAACATAACAGAACTACCGCCATCCCCAATCTCTCGTTATATAACAGATACCTCGCTACATAAGGAAATAGTACTGAATTGAACATTTATATAATTAATTAATTTGTATAACATCATATGAGTCACTTTGATCAGTCGTTTTGACTATTTCATGAGGCTGATTTTATGCAAGGTTTACATTTTTGGATCTCTAGAACAATTTGACCGGATTTTGTGATTCGGGGCATTCAAACAAAAGGTCTTCTTGGCTGCCTTTTATTTTATATAACGGGTTTTATATAGAACAATGAAATTAATTACGTTGCCACTACGTCTAGAGTTTTCAATATGTAACGAGATTCATGATTTGATAAAATAATTTTGCGTGACTATGATTGTCTAACGATAATAAAACCATGAAATTTGTCGATATGTAGCGTCAGCAGCTAATTTATGAAAACTCCCATTCTGAGCCATAAGCTTCCAAAGTAACTCACTGCCAGGGACTCAGCGAACGAGGAACAATATTTTCTTAATTTTACTAATGAATTAGAAGCAGCATCAAAGTGTGATACCCTATCAACTTTTATGCTGAAATCCAACGTATTAGCAGTTGACATTTTGCCAAAGTATTATGGGGACTCTAATTCCTGAAGCGCATCTCGTCAAACACTTAGATAATATCCTTAATTCGTCACATTTTGCAAAATATGTTGTTGGTAATAAAATGTTTCATAGATTTTTTCAGTTAGAATCATCGAATATCTTAACATTCTTGAATTAACAGACTCTTACAAACTTGTAGAAGTAAATAAGGCCATCAGAATCGATAACCACATTTGGAATTTTGGGGTACAGTAAAGTACATATTTAGAAAGGACTGCGCGAACCTAGTGTCGCACTTTTGAGTGATAAATATGTTCAAAACTAAAAGAAATATTTAATTATGTTGCTAGTAAAAAATATATATGAAACTAGCACCTAATCTATCGTGGTAGCAGATCGCATCAAGCATAGTCATCTCAACTTGCAGCAGACGGATTGTTAAGGAATAACAATGGCGAAATAGGCCGATTTAGCAGAGTTTCGACTGAGAATAGGGGATGCGTGAACGAAATCTATGCTCACCGCCGCACATTAGAATTGCACCACATGCGTCAGCGGCAAACCATTAATGCATTCATAAACTACTGAAATGATTTAGATTGTTTAAGTATTTTTTCGAAATTTGATTGCGGAGTGCCAGCTTAATATTCTCCAATGCCACGTGGTAGAACCGAATTTCCATAATGGGACGAATACAAACTCAGCTCGATCGAAGACAAAACGAAAATGGAAATTGTGATCAATCGGATCTTTGTTAAACTGTTGGTGCAAAAATACAACCCGCGCACGCCAAACGCGGCATTGGAAAATTTAGATTATTTGTTGCGCAAAATTTTAAACCAAGCTATGGATGACGGTAGTGCCTCGACCAAAAATGTACCGATACTTGAACCCTGTTCTAATGACCTATCGGGCCATACCTGCACTTGTAACGGTCTTTCTTGAACATTCTTCGACTGACTTAAATGTTTGACATGAATATGTTATTTTCTTAATCTTGAATAATTTTCAGCTCTATTTAGTATTTTTCTCAGATCACCTCAACAGTTCTCGGAATTTAAGTGAGTAGCGATGATGAACTTGCTGAACTCTAACACTCTGAATGTGTTCTGCCTTCGCCGGAAACAAAAGACGAAGTCAAAAGAGCTATTAGTTACGCTAAAGCACCGTCCACCTATTACATTACAACGAAAAAGAAAATGAAATATTGATTAGTACTTAAGGTGATAATTTTAGTGAACGTTTTTTAAATAGTCCGCACAAAATTGGCTCTTTAAGTGGTCCCGCTCATTTAAAATTGCAGCTTAATGCCTCTAAAATGGCCATTAAGTCTAATTTTGTTCAGAATTCGAAAACTTTGCTGAAATGCGCTCTGTTACAAGTTGTCAATGATCTTGTCTACCTAGCACCCATGGCGGCATCATGTGGATTAGCTTTTGTTGAGATCATCAGACGTAATAAGCTAGCTGTAGCTGGCTTTGGAGAATTATGCCAACTGTATGGGATCACACATCAATATCACTAAGATCCAAATTCAAAGTCTTCAAGGCACTTGTACTGTCAGTGAACGAAGAAAATGTACGATTATATCTGCTATTTCACGAAGAGATTTTTGAACATATGCATTCACTCGATTTCATTTAGGTTATTGTCAGCTGACTGTAAGAAGGCAATAATACGGAGCGAAATTCATGGGACAATAATTACGATGTACCTTTACCTTCCAACCTAATTTAGTACAATAAATTGCGTTAACTAGATCACTGACTAGGAAGGCCGCCTACATATCCTGCTCGCTGAGCTACCGAGGCAATTATCAAAGATGGCCGGATGCATAGATGTGATGGAGAGGTGACGTTGTGACCAGATAATTTTATTCGACATATCACCTACTTCTTAAAACAAGTATCGTATTTACTGTACGCATGTTTGTAATAAAATATCGGTATATATTTTTATTTAATAATATATATACATATATATATAAATATATATAATATATATATATATATATATATATATATATGTTCATATTGAATACAATAATAGAATAAATATGACTAGAAGTCTAATTCACTAGAATTAGAGTAATTAAAAATAGACGTCTGAACAAAATAGCCCAATTTAATTTATAAATGTGCCTACTTAGTTCCCTTAGCAAATTACCGCACAATTTGCACTTTTGTATCTAATTCGTAAAAATATATATTTATATATGTATATATGTGTGCGTATATTGAATAAATCAATTGGATAAATGAGAACTGAAATCTGACTGAAAATACTTTCAATGAAAATGTTTATCTGTTTGAAAGGAATTGTTCAATTTTCTATATAATTATTCATAATATTGCCATATTTGCAGATATACTGTGTGATAATTTTCCAGGATAAAGAAACAAGAAACTATTCCTCGAAATGTCCGGAGACATGAGTCAATAAAGAGAGCCAAAGAAACCCCTTTGAACATAAATTTCGAGCAACAAAATGCGTAAAACTGCTTGAAAACATCTTAGAATCAAATCAAAACAAGATATATTTTAAAATCAATTAATTTATGTAATAATTGGTGGCGCATAACTTCATTAATTACTTAACAGTTAGAGACACGCACGCGTATCTAGTGAATCACCGCTAGTTATTATAAAATAAGAAAGTCAAAAGTTTAGATGATGCAGTATAAATGATATTTCTTTTTTATTTCGAATTCACCTTTTGTGATGAGTTGCAGACTGAGTAATGCAAGCGACAATGAGTATCAACATATTTCTATTGGGAAGGATAACTGCGAACAATCCCTTGTTTGTCAAAGGTTGGACCAGATAGTCATAAAAACAGATAAATTAAAGTGAAGCAAAGTGATACTTTTTTTATTTAGGTTTTAACTGAAGATTATTCATTTTCAAATGCATCAACAAAATCAGATCGGTTATTCTATTTCACAGAACAAGTAAGTTTAAAAAAAATATAAACCTAAAAATTTAAATTAAATCAAAATAAATATACTAGCAAGAATTTTGTGTGAATAGGATTAGATAAAAGTGATTTACTCGCATTATTGACACTAATTTGAACTCGGTATGTGAAGAAATAACACTTATTATATAAACAGTACGGTAGGTAAAACACATCAGCCAATAGCTATAGAAATTTATGAAATGACAACCGTGGAAACTAGATAGTCAGTTGAGGAATTCTAACATCAACCATGTCGATTTCAATGGGATACATCCATCGTTACGTTTCATGTGATGTCTCAAGTTTGGTTCTTCATGCTAAATGGATACTGACGAATTGGGAGCAAACGTGCCATTTAGCAGCCCACATATAACCAATGAACAATACGAACTATAATAAATCCATACAACATCGGCTGTCGTACCGGAGAAAAATGGTCGCTTTACTTGTTGAGTCGTGTGGGATGGATAAGCAGAAACTTCATCCCCGCTTCTGCTTATTTTTCCTCTTTTCTCTTCTTAGATGCAACAAATATGGTAGATTTTGGGCATATCACTGATTCCAATATCAGATTGCCAAATATCGACAGTAGTTCAAGTAAACTGCTATATACTAAACATAGATTTGTTTTTAACGTGAGCACATTTAATTTGCGAACATTAAAACAAGCTGGACAACAAGAATCTCTCGCACGTTCGTTGGATGATTAGATATTTAAATATGTTGTAAACATGAAACCAGAATTCAGGTTCCTACGAACGTTAAAGAGCTTGATACACCAAGCATATCCGCGCGTTATTGGCTTCGAACTTCTGGTTCCACGGAGTTATTTCACCTCGATCAATGGAACGTCGATATTTTCCTTAGTTCAAGAAATGAAGCTTGTTTAACTGAATGGGTGCCTGCAAACAACCAGCTTTGTGAGGCACGATTAAATACACCTACTAAAATCAGTGACAGAAACATTAAGCACAGTTGCCTTTTCGTTACATGTACAAACGCTCGTGCCAATTTCAGCACAGACGATTGCAGACTCTTTATTCGACTCAAGCTCCTTACGGTGAAAAGCATGAACATAAAATAAAGTCTTGGTTTTTGGTGACACGAATGCTAAATATGGGCGCCTAAATGATTCTGAATTTCATTTAGGTGGGAGATACTCTTTAAGCTCTATGCAAAAAGAGAGTAGTGAACGACTGTTGGATAGCTGCACGGAACATAGATTATACTTAATTAGCACACGCTTCGGGCGTAATGTAAGGCGTTGTGACCCTCAGATAACAATTAACTAAAATAGATTATCTAGCAATTATTTATAGATGGCATGGTTACATCCAGGAATGTCGTTCGTTTTGGAACGCTTATACTGTTTCGGACCATGCACTTATCCGCTGTAGATTTACTCTAATGTTTTCCGTAAAAATTAATAAGAATAAGCCTCAAATAGATGTAAGTAGACACGAACAACCGTTTTTCTGACAAAAATATAAAGATATTATAAAGTCAAAGTAAACTGGTCTTAATGGCTATAGTCACATTTACTTTATATGAAGATATGTTCAACTATGCATAATACAGGTACTATTGTATGTGACATTGTAAGCTCCCGCACAAATATTCAATAGTTTGCTGAAGTCTATGGAGATTCTGAAAAATAAGCGCCAAATTCAAGCTATCCCGGTTTATAATAATATTTGTAGAGATATAATACGCCAACTTAGACGCAGTCAAGAAGTCGATCGCAAATCCCTTTTAGACCAGACAGGCCGAAGAGAAGAGAGGAGCGTTCGCATCAACTAATAGCCGAAGTTTTTTCCAACTTATTCGGCAAAAGATCCGAGAAAATTAAAAGTTAGCAAAACCGTAAATGATAGGTAGGCTGAATACTTCAAAGATCAATTTTCTGTGACACCTGCGTCGGTTCCGATCCCCAGAATGTATGCCTGTATTAACCGTGTGGAACGCTTTTCTCGTACAATAGTAAATATTTAAAATTAGATATAAAATATTCTATTGCATTTCAGTAAATATAAAAAAGAAAAATTAATTTCTGTCATGAAATTAAGTATTACTTTTTTTCGAAAATATTAACACTCCATTTCGCGATATTTGCTTTTACACATTTATAATTGCATTAGTTCACGAATAGATGCAATATTTTTAATGCATGATGCATCCAAAAACAAATTAATTCATATCGGACAAAGGGAATATTGGAAATTCAGCGGTAAAAACATGTAATCACAAGTAAGAATGCATTTAGGTTTGACTGGTAACTCAGAATATATATCCGGTCCTACGCTCTGAATTCATAAAATAAATGGTCCAGAATCATATAGAAGTTGGATAGCGAGCCAATAAATTAGTCATCCACATCAAATAAACAAACACACTGAAACCAATATCAAAACGCATAAATCGATAGAAACAACATTGCTAAGCAACACAATCAATTAATAGATAGTGGCAAACTTCTTCTCACTAAATAAAGCCGTCGTAAAGTCCATCCCCTCCTCAACGTGGTACGACGGTGTCAACCATGTTTCAATGGCCGATCGTACATGGGCTAACGGGGCTATGGCGGTGGTGCCACCAGGGCGTGGTGGATCTCCGACCGGCAATCGGATCTCCTATAAAATACCACATGAGCCCGACGACGGAACCATGACTCGGCGTGTGTTCCCCCCACAAAAGGGTTCAACAGCCACAGGATTACATGGACTCCTGGACAGTACCCCGTACTTCCGAATGGCGAATGAGCTCTCAACAGCCACCGGCAACCATGCAACTTACTGTTGCCTTGCAGACTGCGCTTGGATGTGCAAAGGCTAGAGGTGCGTCCTTGATCAAAAAGCCGAGTGGTGAGGGGACACCACTTGTACCAAATTCCCAGGAAACTCCATGAAATGTGGAGCCGGCTTATCCTCCAAAAGGAGTCAGCCACAGAAAAGATAAAGAAGAAGACTAAATAAAGCAAAAACTGTTTGCTACCAAAGAATTCATTTCTGTTCGGCCAAAAATAAGACTGCACACTATCCCATGATTTATCTTTAGTGTAAATGATGGAATAAAATGTATATTTTTTTCTTCTAAAGGAGTGTCCTGATTTTAAAGAGGATTTAATTAAAACGATCTTACTTTTTAAGGCAATATTGGCAAAGAAAAAACTAATCTTATCAATTATTCAACAGTGTCTATACACCTGTTTCATAAAACGTATTGTTTAATAGATACAAAATTGGAGAATATTAGCGCTTTCATTATTTTACTTGAAATTAAATATTTTCATTTTAATGCATTCCATGATTTAACAAGAGAATCAGTATCAGATATCTTATACTCAGAAAAATTAATTTCCAGTTGCGCAAAAAAGAAATCTCAGAAAAAGATGTGTAATGGGCAATAGTAAATTTAAATATCGGATGCTGAAACTTTCGAAAAGAACGTCATCAGTCAAATCAGTGGCTTATTTTAAAACATGAGATAATACGGCTACATAAAGCACACGCATCTCGTCAGGCATACAAATGAATCACAAAAACTGTGGGTTATGCAAAAATGCATTGTGCAACGTGTACTTGGCTTAATAATTGAAATTAACTTTATAGCATGTTATTAAACTGTTTCGTTTATTTTTATGTATATAAGAACAAAATCCAGTTGTGCATAATGTATTTAAGAAACTTAATATACATTAAATTTCACAATTCATAGGTGATTTCAAATAGATCAGTGTGAACGAAATTGCTGTCTTTACCATAGAATTTTGCAAAACGCGTATTTTAGTATTTACATGAGTATAAATGGATCTGATAATAATACAAGAATGTATTCACCGAAGCATCGTCAGATAGTTCATTGATGTAAGTCACAAAAACGACGATGGCTAAGAATAACCCGGTCAACATATAATATTGCCAAGTTCACCAACCAAAAATACTGACTAGCTCGCAAGGCAAGTGGCCTCATATTCCATAAGCTGATAGATAACCTATCTCTGGACACATTCGTTTCGTGCTTACTAGACACTCATCGCTAGAAAGCAAGAAACGAATGTGCACAGGATTATATTTTCCTTTCATACTGTCCTTGGTTTATCCTTCTGGTCTAGGTGCGCAACACCTAAAAAATAACTGCATGTATAATATTTCTAAACCACAAAAACTATCTATGTTTAATCAGCGCACAAGGACCAGCAAAGGCTGCTTGATATCCACCATATGTTTCGGCGTTTGCTCCGCCCCATTCATAATTAAATGACATGTAATTAGACTTTTACCTGATCTGCGTTTTGACTAACGCAGCTTGCATTGTTCTAGTAATTTTCTTTTTGCAATATATTTCGACCTACTTTACCGTAGGTCTTCATCAGTTGCATTTCACGAAAAAATGAAGCAAGCGCGTTATTTCCTCTAGTCATAATATTTATATACCTCAGACTGACCTTTCATTAGATATTCGCGTGTCACATGTGTGTGTGTGCATTTTCATAACCGTTGTTTTCATCATAACTAATTTAGACCAGAGTGGCTGAATAATAATTTATCAATTGCATGCGATAACTATTCGTTTTACACACTCAATGTAAATGACGTAACTGAGATGGGGGAGACCCATAATTCAGAAACACTCGTCATAAAAACATGCCATTAGTGATAAAACCAGAAGTCCGAAAGACTAATGCACATGTTAAATTACAATTCAAACCACTAGGTTGTACTCAAAATAGACAAGTTAATAACAGTTATTGGCGCACGCCACGCATGTGCATGTGTATGTGTATGCATAACTAAAAAACTTGGTTAAATTATTTTTGATACACATGTACGTACATCTAAATGAAACTGCAGTCAATAGACATTAATTTATCCTTTGCACGCGTCAGACAAATTATTACTTATAAATATTGTATTATTAGAATAATTTCAATAGGTCGGGTGGGGTGCAAAACAGAAAATTAGGGTTGAAATCACTAATTGTTTTAAAATCAAACGAATAGTTAGAGATGAAATTTTGAAGACTATATTCATAATAATTGATTATTCATTTCTTGAATAAAAGCCCACTAATTAGTCAATCTTAATCTGATGTTCTTAATCTTTTACTGGAGCTAGCTTCAGTTACCAATTCATGCAATCGTCTTTTCCTTCCATTAGCTAATGCAGTGTTCCAAATCGGACCTAAAGATTTTTCAACAGCTGTTTCATTCATAATATTATCTCTAGATTTAATTTCTATAGATTCCCTAATCAATCTCGTCACCCTATTACGACTACATATTGCTATGCGTTTGCATTCCTCCCAGTTGATAGTATGCCCAGTCTGCACTACATGACGAGCAAGATCTGATTTAGCTACATGTCCATACTTACACGCAGTTTTATGTTCACCTCTTCTTACATTTATTATGAAAATGCTCACACACACACATGTGACACGCGAATATCTAATGAAAGGTCAGTCTGCGGTATATAAATATTATGACTAGAGGAAATAACGCGCTTGCTTCATTTTTTCGTGAAATGCAACTGATGAAGACCTATGGTAAAGTAGGTCGAAATATTTTGCAAAAAGAAAATTACTGGAACAATGAAAGCTGCGTTAGTCAAAACGCAGATCAGGTAATTTCAATTAATCCAGGTTCGCAACAAAGAAGTTCCTTCAAGAAACATTTAACATGGAATTATAGCAGCAATGCCGTTAAATGGTATAATAAATATACAATAGTGAAACAACAAATCGTGAGGCAAGTGTCTAGTATTTCCTTTTTAAGTATTTGTTTAAACCATGATTTTATTCCTAAATGTTTTCGTTTTAAATTATATTTTAAGTTAAATGCTTATGGTATGTCTCTTAAGCATGACCTTTGTATAAATATTATAAAAACTTTGATTCGTGATTTAGTTAAACGTAAGATTATACTTATTAAGGAAAAAACTAAACTAAGATCGATGTTAACTTCTCTTTTGCACGCAGATGATTTTAAATGCATTGAGGATTTCAGTGATAAAGCCCGTAATAGAGAAATAAAAAAGTAAGAATTAGACATGATAAAAAATTAGCTGACTTGGGAATTTATAGACCCCAAGAAAATGATAATTTAATCGGGACTAATAGAATAGTAAATCTATCAACATTAAATCTTAAGAAGGATCAAGTTGAACTACTTAACCGTGGTTTAAACATGGCTATTCCTAATGAAAGATCGGTTAGAAACGAATTAATTACTGAGGCTGTCAAAACGGCAAAGCTTCTTTCGGATAATGATAGGGTGAAATTTGAATTAGACGTTGCCTCAATGGTTTTAACACACCAAGAGGATAAAGTTAAGCCTAATTATGAAATTAAACATCTCAGAAAGGATTTAGTATCAAATAATGTTATATGTCTTAAGGCGGATAAAGGAGGAGCTACAGTTCTGATGAATCAATCTGATTATGACAATAAAATGATAGAATAGTTAAGTAATGCTGAAGTATACACTAAAATAACAAAAGACCCTACTGATAAGTTACAAAGGCAAGTAAAATTATTAATCAATAATATGATTGCTAATGAAGAATTGGATTCGACGCATGGTAACACTCTCATTCAAAGAGATACGGTTGCACCCAGAGTTTATGGTTTAGTTAAAGTGCATAAGCCGGGTAATCCTTTAAGAATTATAGTGAATGTACAACACTCCCCAACATATAAAATTTCAAAGTTTTTGTGCCATAGAATAAGAAAATATTCCTATTTCTTAGAACATACCTTGCTTAATTCATATCATTTGGTTGAAATTGTTGATAAATGTGTACTAGATGAAAAGGATAGATTAGTAAGCTTAGATGTAGTATCTATGTACACAAATATACCGGTACCTGAGGCTCTGGATTGTTTTAGACGTTTCCTAGTTGATCACCCATTAATATTAGAAGGAAGCAAAATGACGTTAGGACACGTCATGGAGATGATGTGTATTTGTATGTCCTCCACTTACTTTAAATTTCGGAATGAATTTTATAAACAAATTAGAGGCGTTCCAATGGGACAACCTTTGTCGGTCCCAATAGCTAATATCTTTATGCATTATTTGGAGAATAATCTGTTGGAGAAAACTCCATTGAAACCAAAAGTTTACCTACGTTTCTTGGATGATATATTACTGATCTGGAACCATGGTGATTATGAATTGGTAAATTTCTTAAATTTAGCTAATCGAATGAGCGAACTACAATTTACCTTAGAAAGGGAATTATCAGGTAAATTACCATTTTTGGGTGTCAAATTAATTAGAAATGGTCAGAAATTTGGAAGAGATATTTATAGGAAGGATACTTATTCAGGAATTCTTCTTAATTTCAAGTCCAATCACCCGTTTCGTATGAAAGTCGGGATCTTAAAGTCATTAACATTAAGAAGTCTCAAGTTAACAGATATAAAGCATAGGAAGTTAGAATTAGGTAGACTACGCGATATATTCAAGACTAATGGTTACCCTCCTCATTTAATAGATGCAACAATGAGGGACGTGGTGAAGAAATTTAATCCTAGTTTGAGATACATAAAAGCGGATAAGGAGAAGGAAGAGCGGAAGGTCATGGTATTACCGGACTCTATATTAAGTAGGAAAGTGAAATCATTAGCTTTAAAATACAATATAAGGACCGTTTTAAAACAGCCCCTTACACTTGGCACTATACTCCCTAACCAAAAAGAAAAGATTGAACCCTTAGACACTTCAGGAGTGTATGAGATCCCATGCAATGATTGTAGTCTCAAGTATGTTGGTGAGACCATGCGCCCAATAAAAGTAAGAAGAGGTGAACATAAAACTGCGTGTAAGTATGGACATATTGCTAAATCAGATCTTGCTCGTCATGTAGTGGAGACTGGGCATACTATCAACTGGGAGGAATGCAAACGCATAGCAATATGTAGTCGTAATAGGGTGACGAGATTGATTAGGGAATCTATAGAAATTAAATCTAGAGATAATATTATGAATGAAACAGCTGTTGAAAAATCTTTAGGTCCGATTTGGAATACTGCACTAGCTAATGGAAGGAAAAGACGATTGCATGAATTGGTAACTGAAGCTAGCTCCAGTAAAAGATTAAGAACATCAGATTAAGATTGACTAATTAGTGGGCTTTTATTTAACAAATGAATAAACAATTATTATGAATATAGTCTTCAAAATTTCATCTCTAACTATTCGTTTGATTTTAAAACAATTAGTGATTTCAACCCTAATTTTCTGTTTTACACCCCACCCTACCCATTGGAAATATTCTAATAATACAATATTTATAAGTAATAGTTTGTCTGACGCGTGCAAACGGTAAATTAATGTCTATTGACTGCAGTTTCATTTAGATGTACGTACATGTGTATCAAAAAAATAATTTAACCAAGTTTTTTAGTTATGCATACACATACACATGCACATGCGTGGCGTGCGCCAATAACTGTTATTAACTTGTCTATTTTGAGTACAACCTAGTGGTTTGAATTGTAATTTAACATGTGCATTAGTCTTTCGGACTTCTGGTTTTATCACTTATGGCATTTTTTTATGACGAGTGTTTCTGAATTATGGGTCTCCCCCATCTCAGTTACGTCATTTACATTGAGTGTGCAAAAACGAATAGTTATCGCATGCAATTGATAAATTATTATTCAGCCACTCTGGAATTTCAATTAATCCAGGTTCGCAACTAAGAAGTTCCTTCAAGAAACATTTAACATGTAATTAGACTCATTCATCACATGTTGACTATACGTAAAATAACTTACAAAAAATTAATTTATGCATAGATTAATGTCGCAAATAAGGTCTTATTAAAACCACAAACGTATGTCATTTTAGCTCTGTTGAATTCTTTTTTAAGACACACAGTTAAATCAAACGCTATATTTTGAGCTACTCGTTAAAAATGCCTCGTTTATACTAACAAAAAACTAATTATTATCAAAGCGCAAATGAATTCATAAATATATTACATATTTCTATTTAGGTCCGAACAAAGTACTGTAGAACATTATTTAAATATTGTATGGTAATTATGTTTACCTTCATTTAATTAAAAATTCCATTTATTTAAATTATATTGGTATAGCACGACTCCAGGCTGTTTAATATTATTAAAGTCGACTTGAGTAGCCTATTTCAATATATATATATATATATATATATATATATATATATATATATATATATATATATTGTGAATGTTTTTAAATGATTGGTATTGCACACATCACACACTAAGGGAATTCAGAGATTTATAATAGATAATTGTTCGTCAGTTAGTTCATTTTTCCAAATTATGTATTAAACTATAGCTTAAAATTTAGACTAGAATAGAATTTCATTATTGTATCAGAACCGCGCAATATTCATAGTATATAACAGCTATAATGTTTCCAACACATAACATCATAATTACAATTAATACAGTATATTTAAAATATCTAATGCCATATAAATGAACTTTAACAGCATCTGTATATACATATAAAAAATATATAATGGTACATTAAGTTTTGCGCATCTGCTTACAAATTATTTTAAATAGGACTTAAAGTGTATACAAAAGTCAGCATGAACAAAAGCCGTAATGTCATTTACACATTCGTTTCGTGCTTACTGGAGGTTACCGTTATTGTGCCCTATACTTTACTATATATTTTGTCAGGAAATGTGGAACATTTGGACGATACAGTCCCCTATACAAAGTGTACAAAGGCAGTATTTAAATCAACCCCATATGAAGTCTTCAACTTTGCGACTTAAAAGCCAACTCAAAATATATGGCATATACAGAGCCTGTAATGGTAACCAAAACAACGATTTTTGGAATATTGAGACTGTAATCGGTATCCCAGAAATGATATTCGAGGTAGTCTAATTTTCATCAAAAGCACCTTATATTCCAGTAAACACGAAACGCAAGTGTGCATAATACTTTTTCATGATGAATATGGTATATATTTCTGATCCGATTTGAACTAATGCGTTACTCAGAATGCAATGCCTAATGCACCATTGCATATACATTAGTTATCCGCAACAAAGTTTATATAGATATTATATATTCAACTGAATGATGTCATGATTAGCATAAAATGAGATAACTGATGCAGATAAAGGACAATATATATATATATATATATATATATATATATATATATATATATATATATAATCATGTCCGCGGCAAATTCTAGACAGTACGCGATGAGTTCCCAATAAGGACGAAACCGGTCTACTGGATGAACTGCCTTTTCTACACTATACATTTCTCAGTTTATACTGACAAATGTATGTACATAATGGGCCAGGTGTTTATATCAAGATCGCAACCTTGATTAAAGTAATTTTTATCACCACCCGCGCAACCAATGTTCGTTTAAGTAATTCTAATAGATAGTTACTTTGTTATATGTAGTAAACAGGAGTCTACAAAAATATTCATTAATTTCTTTAATAACCGTTTAAAATTTGCATCAACTTATTCAATAATTGAATTTTGCAGAAGTCATTTAAAATTCTAAATCTTAATTTTTTGTTGCTTTTGAGTTTAAGCATGAAACTCTTCTCTGATTTGTTCTAGAGAGACTTCATAACCAATTTAATTTTACTGTTATTCTTATCAACTGTTACCTAACTTGTACTAGCTAATGTATTACTTATAATAAGTCTATCTCACTGTATCCTTAGTTTACAAATTCTTTTGTCTAGTTTTTCATTATTGTTGTTATTACCGTATATATATAGGCCCTAATATCAAAAGAGAACAAATTTTGATGGTAGAAGAAGGAAAATAGACAGAACAAGAAAAAAATAACACAAATGCGCGCAAGAAAAATACAATAAAACATTTATTTTATAAAGAAAAAAATCTGCTGATAAACATGAATTAAAAATAACTCTTTAAGCAGCTGCTTAGAAAAGGTAATTTCAGATTATAGTGTTTGTTTTATGAAATGCCGTGCCAAAGGATAAATTACTATATATCACAAAATATGAGTAATAAACTGGTAGACTAAAAACAGAAATGCTCGATTCTGACATGAATAAAAAGAAAAATTCTAATTATTTACAACATTGTATAAAACAAAATCAGTACTTGATAAGGAAGTGGGATATTACGAGAATGCAATCAAATAATATTTTGAAAGAAATTTTTGAAAAGTTTTAATGTTGAATTTGATCAAAAACGAAATTACTCCCTTTAATCATTCGATCAAAAACTTTAATTAATTTTCCATTAAAATGACAAATAACTGAAAATAGTAGTCTATAAGAACATGACTTTTACTCATTGGGATTTCCCTCTATGAAAACTTAACGCAGGATAATCAGAGAAAACAGTCACAGGATCATCATAAAAAGTTAAGATTAAAATAGAACCGATTCTAAATTGTGTTAAAGCGTCATGTCTGCTACTACACATTATGTTAGATCAACTGAAATAGAAATAAACACTTAAAACACTAAAGCATTTAAAAATACCAGTCAGGTATATTAGTAGTTATTGTCTCTTTATAGACAAGATTTAGCGTTTATTTTTAGATGTACTGCTAGTTTTATCAATAAAGTTACCTATCTTAGCTATTTCTAATGCTTTACACTAAATATTGAATTGAAGTGTTACGTTAGGATCCGTTTTTATAAATACTGAATAAGCAATAATATTTTAAACGAAATATCTTACAAAATTTTATAAATTTTTATCAGGTTAATAGTAAAATAAAAATAGCATGATCTGAATACAGTATGAATTTTTAAATAGTGCTTCTATTTGGCATTCTTACCTCTGAATTTAAAGTAAAAATCTAGTTTAACTAATTTTTCTTTAATGAAGTAGAATTGATATAATTACAACTCAAAGGCTCAAGGTCGAGAAATTTGCACGTACACGGGCGTTTAACAACAAAATTCACCTTGATTAAATTATAAATCAATGACTTAAACAACCCGGGTTATTACTTGTAAACCTAAATGAGTCGGTTATCTCTGGATTTGAATAAATTCAAAATAATAACGTCATAATATTTACAATAAAAATTCTTTAATTCTTTATTCTTAAAATAACGTTATGAATAATTGCAGACAAACAGTTGTCAGATTTTATTTTACGTTGTTGAGAAGATAAAGTTAAAAAACAACCGTTAATCACGATTCCGTATGTTTTACTTTTTTAAAAACAGATCATTAGCTGATTTAATCTGCATTCTTCTATTTTGTTTAGAATTTGTGAAGTTAACGAACAGCTATATTTGAATTAATACTGATCACTTGTCAGTTTGGCAAGTGTTTCTGCTTCATACATACTCAATCGCATTTTCAATAGATTTTGCATGGATCTGAGCTAAAAACGCGGAGTAGCGTGTGCATTTTTACATGCTTTCTAGTGTTTACTTATTTTAATGTTATACGCATTATTAAAATATTTGAATGTATAGTGTATATTTACATAATAGAGACATGAGAACAGATATCGCGTTATTCCAATCGAATTATAAAATTAGCTTAGCTAGTACTGTTATCGTTTAATAAACGTCTTTTTTAGAAAGGCGTTCATTTGTGTATTTGAATTACAGATAAACAGTTGAAGATATAAGTATAGATAATGATAACGAATTTAATTTAGCTTAATCTAGTACGCAATATTAATTAGAACTCCAATTCTCTTTACCTAAAAGGTTACATATGCATAAAGTTAGAACCTAAACAACCAAGTATGGAATATAGACGTTAAAAAATATAATCATTTAAAAATAAAACGACTGACAGACCCAAGATTGAAATGATAGTCAGATTTAAAAGAACGGTAATATTGAAATTCATTCAACCAATAAATAATTAGGAAGATGACTAGATTATGAATTGAGAAATATATGAAATGGAAAATTTATGTCTGTAAGGATAGATAAAAGTGAAAAATATACATTTTACGTACGGAAAATAAACGAATTATTATATGAGAACTTGATTAGTCCAAAAGCAAGTAATAAATTTAAATAATTTTAAAACATAATAAAAATTTATTATGCTTAAACAATCATTAATTGTGCGTGTGGTGGTAGCAGTTCTTTAAAACAAGTTTGCCAGCTTGAAGT
The DNA here is from genome assembly GCA_029291075.1 of Eudiplozoon nipponicum. NCBI lineage: Eukaryota > Metazoa > Platyhelminthes > Monogenea > Mazocraeidea > Diplozoidae > Eudiplozoon > Eudiplozoon nipponicum. The sequence continues at coordinate 11,963 of JAQBSW010007691.1, read as the reverse complement.
AAACATCAATACAATTGTATTTAAACAGCCGTCGAACAGAATAGCAAAAATACCGCTAGTCGCACGCATAGACGCGTGCGACTATGTACGAAGGCAAACTGCCTAGTGAGCATCACACCGCAATGCATATATATGGATAGCAAAATAATATATGCGGCTCTCAACTCTAGTAGTCTCGCATACATTGTACTTGACTAGAAATGTCGGCCGCACAATTTCTATGCAGTCACGGATATAAACGTTTTCCGCCATATAGGAAATAAAATTAAAACAAACATTGATTGCGCGGGTGTAGTTAACAATTCTTTAACTCAAGCTTGCAAGCCTCGTGCAAACACGTATCCCATTGTATTTAACCAGTCATCAAATAAAACGTTCATGTTCGTGACTGCGTAGAAATTGTACAGCCGACAATTCCAGTCAAATATAATGTATGCGAGACTAATAGAGATGAGAACCGTATATCTAATGTTGCTTTCCATATATATGTATTGCGGTGTGATCCTCGCTGGTCAGTTTGCCGTTGTGCTCTGATGTTGATCATGGACAGTCAAAATGTGTCAGTACTTGTAACTAGCAACATTTGTTAAATCGAAAGATATATAGACGTCCACAAATAAGTAGCGCATTATTCAGACCCCAAAATAAGTTTTAGCCGGAATTTCTTATATGAAATTTTTGCGTTAACTAGTTCTGGTCCGAATGCATCATTCCTTTACGGTTTAATTTTGTTACAGTTATAATTGTATATAAGATATTTACACCAATAGATACGATAACAATTTTAGAAACGTTATGCTGTTATCTATGGGCATATTTATTTTACCCGATAACTCTTTTAAACATTAAGATGTTGAGTCTCCAAATTAGACAGACGTGGAAAACAATTATTATTCGTAGTTCTGCAATACCTTGAACTTTCAATTTTTGTAGCTGCAGAACGCCTATTTGACGTTGGTGGATTAAGTCTAACTGATTCAGTAACTCAGAAGACGACATGACTTATATTATTCCCCGACTGTCCAACTGTTATGGGTCAGTCCGCAATAATCGAAAATTAAATACTTTCGGTGAATAGTATACGTCATGTTGATGCTTTTAGGGTGGCGGGACCAGCTAGAACCCATCCATTAAGGAGATTTAAACGTCATAAACCTCTGATTTGAGTCCCGGTTGAAGCAATTCTTGACAGTGCTTGATGAATACACAATTAGGACAAAAACATACTTCGTGAATAATGCATTTGCTATCTTCTGCAATGTTTAGTTTATACTGATGGCATAAATAAAGTAAGTTCCTGCCATTATGCTATTATATATATATATATATATATATATATATATATATATATATATATATATATATAATGTAACTACCTATATGCATATGAAACATTTAATAAATTCATTAATTACTACTTATAGTGAAAATCTACAAACATTGCTGACCAGTACATATATAAATGTGTAAAACATAAAGGAAATTCTTCGAGTGTGTGCATCCAACATGAAATCTTAATTGCAATGTGTCGTTTACAGAAAAATTATTGACATTAACATTGCAGCTCTCTTGAACGAGTTTAAGAAAAACCTATATACACTACTTGGAAGCAGCATGATTGGAACCATATACCATTCTATCCTATGCATGCTTACGCTACTTTTTTTTAATTCATTTAACGTAATTGGAAAGTTTGAAGATGCAAATACGCTGCTTCATCCTACAGATTGTGTTGATGAGGTAGTCCAGTTCGCATTAGAATATACCTCGATACCAATTATTTCTGGCTGTGGGAACAAAGAGCTCTGATAACGATATTACAAGGCAATTCACAACAATTCACGTTAGACTAGGCAATATATCCATTATTCCGGTTGCCTGTGCATAGCTAATAATATGAACCTTATATACAATCTTTACTTTCGAATCCACAGTATGTATTCAATAAAGATCATTAATCTATGAATAAATCTACTTCTAGAAGCGTAAATAAAGAATGGTTATTCATATTGGTTTATGAAATAAAATTTTGGGCAAGAAATCAAGTCCAGATCAATCGAGATAATAGCAAAATACATTGGAGAATAACACTCAATTTTTTCAGCTTAATTGTTCATAATAAATAACCAAAGTAAATAAAGTCCAGTTCCCTTCGATTAAGTTGAAATTTTGTCCAATTCAACAAAACTGAGAGGTAATAATAAATAACAATTCGCATACTTATTGCAACGCGCAACAAATCAACCATCTGGTAGGAGGTTCGAAAGAAATATGAATTATCATGTTTATCAAAAAGGATCAAAATCTCTGCACAAAGTCAATCAAGTTGTCAGCATGTGCTACTAATAAGCCATATCGCAAATAGTACTAATTTTCGAGCATTGCAATAATCAAAATAAAAAAACTTCAAGTGACATTCAAAGTTACTTTAATTAAAAAGCTCAATCAGTAATTAAATGTGAAAAACGATAAAATAGTACAACTAGATTGGAATAAAAACATCACGTAGAATGCTTCAAAAGCAGCATATGTATCTAAAGAATTACATATACTGTATGCTAACATGATTCAAATATAGGCAGTAACGCATCATGCAGATTTAAGAGGAAAATGTCGACATTTTAACATTGAAATGATTGAAATGGTTTGATACATGTGATCGCCTACTTTGCTCCTCTCCTTTGCTTCAGGCTTTATTATAATAGTCAGAAAATATGGTATTAAGAAGGTTCGGCTGTAGATATTGGTAGGAATAAATTAATATGTTCTCATTGTACATTTTCTGCGTTATGATAAATATGCATGCGTGTATAATGCAAATATTCATAATAAGTGATCGAAAACATCAATTCTTGTAAGTAAACTCGTTTAAACTTGCCAATTCATGTTCACAAACAATGCTCAGATAGTTTAAGATTTATTTAATCAAATGTGACATTATTTTGAAAGTAAAGCTTTCACAAAATGGATTTTGCCAAATAATCTCCTAATAAGTAGTTAAGTTGGTGGAAAAAGAACTCATCTTTAAAAGAGAGAGAAAAGATTATTCACATAATTGTCGGTAAGCTAAAGAAAATCGTACAGTGGACAAAATGGTTAATAAGAATTTGTTCAAATTTTAACAATATTAATTTGTTCAATTCGCGTCTTAGAAAAAAATAAAGTAAAGAATTAACTTTGAGAAAAATATTGGGATTTTCATTTCCAATTAACACCAGCGCCTTCTATAATGCGTCTAATTTATACACCAGATGGGCCAATGTACGTGTTATCTGCTACGTCAAAGGTCAGAAACTAAAGTAGGCACAATATGTCCTTCGCTGACAAAACCTGTTAATACGTAGGTAAACTGTAAAATATAAACCTATAACCCAAGAGAAAGATTTAACAGCGTCTATTAAAATTTAAGTAAGCTCAGAAAAAGACCGTTACAGAATTGCATCAGAAGACAAGCACATAATATCATAAGTCGGTATGCCGCTTGCACAAAATGATTAAATAGTGCATAACTGTTTTCAGAATGAACTTCTCTGCATCTATAGTTGCAGTATGTTCCGAATTCGATTCCGTTTAATCAACTCTTCAATCTCACCTAAAGCAATAAATCGTAAATAAGCATTGTTCTCAATTTCAAAAGGTTTAAATTATTCAGTAAATTTGACTTATTTAGAATTTACTGTAGTAAAAATTTCACCAGAAATATAAGAACCTTTATTACCAAATGATAAAAGTTTCTCCTGTACTGCCTCTTAGTTAATGTACAAACTGTGTCCATTTTCAATCCATTAATCACTCGCTGAGATAAGAAAAATATCACATGTTGAGTTTAAGAAAGCGGTTAATCTGCACTTCTTTAATAAATGAATTAGAAATAACACGGATGGGAAGCGTAACCTGTTCCTTTCACGCTCTTTAAATACTTGATTCTTATTCTGGATACTTCTAGCCCCTACACAGTACGTTTACGCTGCACTAGTGACGGTCGAAAACTATCAAGGGTCCACTTCGTGGCATTGGTTCACAACGGCGTGTTTGTTAACCCTTTCGAATTTTAATTGTGCCTTCTTCAATTTCAGAGTGTCCAACGGAACTCCATCAGAATATTTTGATGTCACGCACAATGTATGCAATGCGGTTAGATCCTTGCTAGTCAGTTTTCCATCGTACTCTGATGATGATCATGGAAGGTCAAAACGCGTCAGTGCATTGTGACTGGCAGTAGTTTTGCTATGCTGTTCGACGTCTGGTTAAATACAATGTGATTGGTGTTTGCTTCAAACGCGCAAACTTGATTTAAAGAGTTGTTATCACCAATAGTGCAATCAATTATTGTTTCATTTTGACATTAATTTTTATTTTTGCTAACATAACAGACTTCATCAATTTTATCGCATGGATTGTTGCACAAATAATGCAAATATACCAAAGAAACTAAAAATATAAATACTGCTGATATTTAGATTGGATCACTTTTAAGGGATCTATTCTAATCGATTGTATCATACTTTTAGATAACTTTTTTGGTATCTACATGGGGCACTGCTATAAACTTCAAAGAGCATTTTGGTACCCATCTTTTACCAATTTCCGCAATCATCACGGATAAACCATAAATAGTCATTCTCACTCACCCACACATAAGCCTACTTTTGATATGTATTTTGAACGTTTTAACTGTTGGACCAAATAGCCTTTGTTTAAAAATAAAATATTTAAATACAATTAAATTACTAAGTTTTAACAATATCAAATCTCCAGAAAAACATTAAAAATCTCAATTGAAGATAAACAATATTTCATTAGAAAATGGTTAAACATACCTTCAGTAAATCAAACGTGTAGTAAAACTTATACATTGATTTGAAATTTCATGGGAGAAAATGGACCATCATTCCATATAACATATGTCAGTAAACGTCAATAATATCAAGTTAAAAGCAGCACACTGAATTATTTCTTATCAAATTCCTTAAAATTCGAATTCTTATGGCTGATTAAATCCTCAAAAATATACAGATTGGAAATTGATAATTATTCAACAAACGTATATCTTTTCACAGCACAAGATTTTTATACAAGCAAAAAGAGTAAATAGCGATAAAAGAGAAATAACACATTACACCAACACAACCATCAGCTATATTTCACAAAAAATCCGCCAAATTAGTTTTCATAGAAGCCTCGCTAGAAAGAAAGAAAATTAATTTGCCGCCTTTCAATGTAATAAAAGAATTACATATGAATATTAGAAGACAAAAAAATACAAGACGGCTACAACATTTACGTATATATGTGAAGCGCTATAATATAAAAGTTACAATTGTATAACAAGGGCATTGAAAAGAGCCAATGTATAGGAATGGAGTATAATAACTCTCAATTTAAATAATAAATCATTTAATACTTTTGCACAATAGATGCTAAAAAGTTAAGTTATATAGAAGAATTGTAATTTTTTGGAATTTTCTGGTACAAATACGGAAATTTATGCTTTGCCTTTGTTGTCTTTAACATTTATTCTATTTGGTAATGTAACGACACAAATCAATGGCCGACATATTGCGTAAATTAAATTCAAATTTATTTACGTTGCACCAATAAGAAAAAAGCGAAATTGCCGTTTAACCACGTTTAACGAATAGTGTGCAAGTAGACATATTGCATGCTATTTAAGCACGGTAATTTACCATGCAAGTCAGTTGTCGTCGTATCTGCGTTCTGCCTCGTGTTACACATGTGCGTGCTGTCGGCTGTCAATAACTACGCTGGATATTGATTTGTTTCACCAACAATTGGCAACATTCGTGACTCACCGTGTTGCACTTCAGCCAGCAAGACGAGCCAATTAATGCAGAACTTCAACGAAGTTGTCCACATCGTGATAACAACAGCAGGAACCACAACCAGAGTCCACCCAAGGTACAGAACATCAACTTACATATATAAAAATTACGAGAACGCCGCCAAGGCCCTGTTAAGGGCCCCCTATCAGTAACTAATCTCTATTCAGAGCACCTTAACCGAGTTTGTAACGTCGTACGGCATTTACTTGAAGCCGGGGCGTTTACAAAATTGGCGACCGCGCCAGGATATTGATTGTTCTGATTTTTTTTGGTCTAAATAAAATTGACTTCCTTTTTCATCTATTTGGGATAAAAATCGATTAACATTTGCGTTTTTCTCTACCGTGATCGTGGTTTTCTGGAATTCTGTTGGGTATATATTCGTGGATTTGTGGTGAATTTTTTTTGGGGGTATAATAATAATAATACGGGGCATCTGTTCGTCTTTCCTACGTACAAAACGGCACCGTACGTACTGGACAGGCTAAATTACGGATAATTTCAATTTTTGGAAGCAGTTACTGTTCTGCGCTCATTCAACTGTGGAAAATAATAATACATTGGCATCAAAGGCCAACGGGGCCTCTGTTCATCTTTCCTACGTACAAAACGTGCTTTTGTTCTGCGCTCATTCAACTGTGGAAGCTGTTTGTGGGTAAGCGTTTCGTTAAAGATTATACATTTTCATATTGCTTATAAATTTATGCTTTTAAGATCCCGTAAGATTGTTAAAATGTCAGGTCCAATTTTAGATATTGATGTTCCTGTTTGGGATGGAGATAGTGAGCTATTCTTTATGCGCGTAGACTCCGCTTTCTCCCCGTTTCCTGATTATGACAGTCATCAAAAACTGTCGAAGGTTTTTGCTAAACTACCTTCTGAATTGCAGCGACGGATTTATCCTAAGCTTGAGGCCATTAGGAAGCTACCTAATCCCATTTTGGGCCTACAAAACGAGGTAGAATCCTTGCTTGGACCCACGGAAACTGAGCAGATAATAAACAAATATGCGCAGTTAGATATGCCAAATCTTGGCCCCATCGAAATACTGAGGGAATTACGGAAACGTTGGTATAAAACCAACATTTCTGACCATGAGGCTAAGGTTGTTTTTATTAACAATCTTCCCCAAACATTAAAACTCTTTGCCAGACAGCTCCCCAACACTCTCTCTATAGATGACTTATCTGAGAGATGTGAGTTAGAATATAGGGTTTTGGAACCCAAAGTGAATCCATCATCCTTTTCTTCACCCCCGCAAGATGATAGAATCTCCTCTTTAGAGAGAACAGTGGCGAACATGGCCAAAGTTCTAGAAGGATTGGCCATTACCAAATCCGAGATAAATCAAGTGAATGCTCGACCAAAATTCGTTTCCAAGTCAAATTATAATGGTAGGCGGCGATCGAGATCTCCGCAATCCTTTAATAAATATGCTCCAAAGAACTGGTGTTATAACCACCAGAAGTTTTTTATGCTTGCCAAGTTTGTCTTTGTCGTTCCGAAGAATTTCCGAATGAGTGTCAATTTCCACAGCTGACGGAGAGGACAACAGACCGCAGGCACAAGGGTGCATCAGTATCGGGAAACGTCTGGCGCAGGAAGTAGAAGACCGTACTTTCTGCACATCAACGGCATCAACGGCGCTACAGGGAAGAAGCCAACTACAATCCGACATCCCTGTCGACTCTTTTCGTCCACGCCGAATTTTTCACATAGAGAACCAAACGGACAATGCCGGTCGCAATCACCAGCCTACTTGTTTGCATGACCCGGCCAAACAGCCCAACGAACTTCTGCACCTTCTTGATTTCAAAACTGGCGAAGAGTTCATCGTAGACACAGGTGCGGCAGTCTCAGTTCTCAAAGGTGATTCAATGGCCGAGATGTCGCTAGGCGTTCTTCTCGCAACAGCTACAGGCGAGCCCATACCAACTTATGGCTGCCGGTACCGCACACTCAACATAGGTCTACGACGTGAATTTTCCCACAACTTCATCATTGCCAAGGTCTCACATAATATAATAGGCCTTGATTTCCTTCTAAAATTTCGGCTCATTGTTGATCTTGCCAATCAAAAGATCATCGACCCCTCCACCGGACTTGAACAAAATTTTTGGACACTTGCCTCCGAGCGTTTGGAGTTACAGGTCATTCAGCCAACCCCAGTGCATCATTCAGCAGAGATATCAGCAGCTCTTCGAAAATACAAATCGCTTTTCGATCTTAACAAGTCAGAGCTACGAGTCTCCAACACGATGCATCATATCGTCACAGAAGGACAACCTATTGCACTCAAGAAGCGACCACTGGCTCCTGCTAAGCTGAAAGCTGCCCAAGAAGAATTCTCAAGGCTTTTGGAAGAGGGAATCATCAGACCATCGAAAAGTTCATGGGCGTCACCACTGCACTTAGTCTCGAAATCAAACGGATCGTACAGAGCCTGTGGAGACTACCGTAAGCTAAATTCAGTGACAAAATCTGATGCATATCCTATTCCAAATATCAACACTTTACTTGAAAAACTCAACGGCAGCAATTTCTTCTCAGTGATTGACCTCAGACAAGCGTACCATCACATACCGGTAGCACCAGAGGATATCGAGAAAACTGCAGTCATCACTCCATTTGGCCTTTTTGAATATCTTTACATGCCTTTTGGACTTAAGTGTGCTACTCAGACATTTCAAAGATTCATAGACAACATACTTCGCGACGACTCTGCTTATTGTATGTCATATCTCGATGACATTATGGTATTCAGTCCAGATCTAGAATCTCATGCGAAACATCTACGAAATGTCCTCTCACGCTTATCCAACCACGGACTCAAGATCAACTGTGACAAGACGCAGATTGCAACTTCATCCGTCGACTTCTTAGGGCATCGTATCACGGCCCAAGGTATTCAACCGTTGCCGTCAAAGACGAATTCAATCAAGAATATCAAGTCACCAAGGACTGTGAGCGAGTTGCAGAAAATCCTGGGAGTACTAAACTATTATCGCAAGTTCCTTCCGGGCCTTTCAAAACAACTTTATCCTTTGTGCAGGCACCTGCGGAACCGAAAAGGACTTAGCAAGAATTCCATCATTGCTTGGTCATCCGAAGACGAGGAATTACTTCGACTTGCCATCAACTCGTTAGCAAATGCCACAATGCTAACGCATCCAGATTTCGAAAAGCCATTTCTACTCACGACAGATGCTTCTGAATTCGCTATTGGAGCCACTTTGGAACAAGAGATCGACGGAGTTCGGAAGCCTATCAGTTTCTACTCGCGTACTCTCCAACCAGTAGAAACGAGGTACGACACTTTCGGCCGAGAACTTCTCGCCATCCACGACGCAGTGCGCCATTTTATCAGCATCATTGGCAGTAGCAGATTTGTTGTTTTCACAGATCATGCACCACTAGTTAGCGCACTTCGAAACGCAACTTCATCTATCGCCAAGTACCCTGCCAGAGTGGAAAGACAGCTTTCTCGTCTAAGCGAATGGCAATTTGACGTCTTTCACGTCAAGGGCAAACAGAACTTCATTGCAGATGCCCTGTCCAGGCCAGACGTCTCTCTACAACCACCTTCGCCGTCACCATTCACTGTCAACTCCGTGGCACTCAGTGAACCTGCACTAACGCCAACTCTCCTGCAAACTGAACAACGCGGTGACATTCACATTCAAAGATCAATAGCCCGTCACCCAACCAAGTTCATATGCCGTCTGTGGGAAGGCTTACCAATTGTTTACTTCACGGGTACGCAGCCCAACAAGCCAGTTCTGCCGACCAGCCTTCAGAGAAAAGTTTTCGATTCAATTCACTCAATTTCTCACCCAGGAAGCCAAGCGACTGTCCGACTTCTTACAGATCGTTTCTGGGGTCACAGACTTAGGCAGAATGTTAAACGATGGGTCTCAGAGTGTGCAATTTGTCAGAAAAACAAGATCACACGACACACTCGTTCTAAGTTGCAACATTTTCGATCTACTTCTCGCCTAGCCATCGTCCACATCGACATAGTTCATCTGACAAAGGTTCAAGGTTTCAGCTACCTTCTAACTATGATCGATAGATTTACACGGTGGCCTGCGGCATTACCTCTTGGCACCATTTCTGCAGACGAAGTAACTAACGGTTTTATCTCTGCATGGATATCCAATTATGGTGTTCCCAATGAGGTCATCACGGACAGAGGCACTTGCTTCTCATCTGATCGTTTCAAAACCACCTTGCGGTACATGGGATGCATCTTACGCCAGACGACTGCCTACCATCCCCAAGCTAATGGCATGGTAGAGAGAATGCATAGGGAACTCAAAGCTGCTTTAGCATCCTCGTCCATTAATGGCAACTGGGTCGATGCACTACCTTTAGTTCTGCTTGCCATGCGTTCCCGTACTCGTGAATCCATTAAAACGTCTGCGTCACAACTCTTGTATGGCATGGATCTACGCCTGCCTAGTCAGCTCCCACGTCTACTACCGGCACAAGATGACCCACAAAACGAAGCTACCCGCCTTCGACTTCATTTCGGTAACATGTCCGAACAGCAGCCGAGACACACGCCTCGTCCAGTCTTCGTTCACCCACAGCTCCACAGCTGCAAGAGAGTACTCGTTCGCAACAATAATGCTGTTGCACCACTACAACCCAAGTATCGCGGTCCTTACCCGATTTTACTCAGACAGCCAAAATACTTCATCATTATGCAAGGCGCTACACCGACATCAGTAAGCATAGACAGGTTGAAACCGTTTATCGAACCACCTGATCCTGAGAGCGTTCAACCTTCTACACACGTCTCAGGCTCCGTCTGCTCACAATCTCAATATCCTGATTTGTATAACGCGTAATTGATTTTTTTAAACATTAACATTAACTATCAAAATTTTTTTAACCTTACGTTATTTTTCGTATTTGTCTCACGTGGCATAACCAGCTGTTCTTAGCTAACAATTGTGTAGCATTTTTGAACAGTTCTTTGGTATTATGCCATCTCTGAGGCAATGTTCGTGTACATATTTTTATGCAGTTACCTTTGATTTTAATGTATATATTTTTACATTATAATGTATTTCTCACACATGACATTACACTGCCTATTTTGGTATGACCAGCTACTTAGAGCTAACGCTTTCGTGTAGCAACACTAAGTAGTGATCAGCTTCATATCATGGTACAGGCCACTTTCAATGCATATCTCAACTTTATCAATTGCACAAAGACCACTCTACAAATGTCATGACCACAACGTCGAGCACTCTAGCTCCTTTGGTCGCATACAAACACATTGACAACGATCCAACCTGCTTAGGTTTTAACTTAAACCTGGCAAATTCACAGGCGATTTACCTCGAAATCTTCACGCTGCGGCTCCCAAAACATACACTGCTCTATTTTGCCTAACGTGGTATGACCGACTACTAGATCTAACAAATTGTGTAGCAATTCCTAGTGGTTACCTGGCATCATATCATTGTTGAAGCAACCAACAAGCATATTTAAGCCCAGCACTTATGGTTCATCATATTTTTGCTTAACTTGGTTCGAACTCTGTCATGCATTTCTTATCTAGCCTCGCAGAGAGGAATATTTTTTTCTTTTTTTTCAGAGAGGAAAGTGTTGTAACGACACAAATCAATCGCCGACATATTGCGTAAATTAAATTCAAATTTATTTACGTTGCACCAATGAGAAAAAAGCGAAATTGCCGTTTAACAACGTTTAACCAATAGTGTGCAAGTAGACATATTGCATGCTATTTAAGCACGGTAATTTACCATGCAAGTCAGTTGTGTCGTATCTGCGTTCTGCCTCGTGTTACACATGTGCGTGCTGTCGGCTGTCAATACCTACGCTGGATATTGATTTGTTTCACCAACAATTGGCAACATCCGTGACTCACCGTGTTGCTCTTCAACCAGCAAGACGAGCCAATTAATGCAGAACTTCAACGAAGTTGTCCACATCGTGATAACAACAGCAGGAACCACAACCAGAGTCCACCCAAGGAACAGAACATCAACTTACATATATATAACTTACGAGAACGCCGCCAAGGCCCTGTTAAGGGCCCCCTATCAGTAACTAGTCTCTATTTAGAGCACCTTAACCGAGTTT
>JAQBSW010007690.1:0-39146 GCA_029291075.1 Eudiplozoon nipponicum | reverse complement strand
TTAAACAATAATTGATTGCGCGGGTGGTGGTAACAATTCTTTAAATCAAGTTTGCGTGCTTGAAGTAAACACCAATCCCATTGTATTTAACCAGTCATCGAACAACATAACAAAACTACCGCCAGCTGCAACGCACTGACGCGTTTCGACCTTCCATGATCATCATCAGAGTACGACGGCAAACTGACTATCGAGGATCAAACCGCATTGAATATATATGGAAATCAAATTTAGATATGCGGCTCTCACCTCTAGCAGTCTTGCATACATTGAACTTGACTGGAAATGTCGGCTGCACAATTTCTATGCAGTCACGAACATTAACTGTTTGCAGCTTTCGCCACATATACATATATAGGCAATACAATTTAACAATAATTGATTGCGCGGGTGGTGGTAACAATTCTTTAAATCAAGTTTGCGAGCTTGAAGTAAACACCAATCCCATTGTATTTAACCAGTCGTCGAACAACATAACAAAACTACCGCCAGCTGCAACGCACTGACGCGTTTCGACCTTCCATGATCATCATCAGAGTACGACGGCAAACTGACTATCGAGGATCAAACCGCATTGAATATATATGGAAATCAAATTTAGATATGCGGCTCTCACCTCTAGCAGTCTTGCATACATTGAACTTGACTGGAAATGTCGGCTGCACAATTTCTATGCAGTCACGAACATTAACTGTTTGCAGCTTTCGCCACATATACATATATAGGCAATACAATTTAAACAATAATTGATTGCGCGGGTGGTGGTAACAATTCTTTAAATCAAGTTTGCGAGCTTGAAGTAAACACCAATCCCATTGTATTTAACCAGTCATCGAACAACATAACAAAACTACCGCCAGCTGCAACGCACTGACGCGTTTCGACCTTCCATGATCATCATCAGAGTACGACGGCAAACTGACTATCGAGGATCAAACCGCATTGAATATATATGGAAATCAAATTTAGATATGCGGCTCTCACCTCTAGCAGTCTTGCATACATTGAACTTGACTGGAAATGTCGGCTGCACAATTTCTATGCAGTCACGAACATTAACTGTTTGCAGCTTTCGCCACATATACATATATAGGCAATACAATTTAAACAATAATTGATTGCGCGGGTGGTGGTAACAATTCTTTAAATCAAGTTTGCGTGCTTGAAGTAAACACCAATCCCATTGTATTTAACCAGTCATCGAACAACATAACAAAACTACCGCCAGCTGCAACGCACTGACGCGTTTCGACCTTCCATGATCATCATCAGAGTACGACGGCAAACTGACTATCGAGGATCAAACCGCATTGAATATATATGGAAATCAAATTTAGATATGCGGCTCTCACCTCTAGCAGTCTTGCATACATTGAACTTGACTGGAAATGTCGGCTGCACAATTTCTATGCAGTCACGAACATTAACTGTTTGCAGCTTTCGCCACATATACATATATAGGCAATACAATTTAAACAATAATTGATTGCGCGGGTGGTGGTAACAATTCTTTAAATCAAGTTTGCGTGCTTGAAGTAAACACCAATCCCATTGTATTTAACCAGTCATCGAACAACATAACAAAACTACCGCCAGCTGCAACGCACTGACGCGTTTCGACCTTCCATGATCATCATCAGAGTACGACGGCAAACTGACTATCGAGGATCAAACCGCATTGAATATATATGGAAATCAAATTTAGATATGCGGCTCTCACCTCTAGCAGTCTCGCATACATTGAACTTGACTGGAAATGTCGGCTGCACAATTTCTATGCAGTCACGAGCATTAGCTATTGGCCAACCGACATTTCCAGTCAAGTTCAATGTATGCGAGACTGCTAGAGGTGAGAGCCGCATATCTAAATTTGATTTCCATATATATACAATGCGGTTTGATCCTCGATAGTCAGTTTGCCGTCGTACTCTGATGATGATCATGGAAGGTCGAAACGCGTCAGTGCGTTGCGGCTGGCGGTAGTTTTGTTATGTTGTTCGACGACTGGTTAAATACAATGGGATTGGTGTTTACTTCAAGCTCGCAAACTCTATTTAAATAATTGTTACCACCATCCGCGCAATCAATTATTGTTAAATTGTATCACAAATAATTATTCCACTGTTTGCTAGGTTTTTAAATTATTTAATTATAATAATCCATTGAACTATAGAATTTGTGAATGTGATTGAGGAACACCTGACGTCCTGATGCGTGAAATCATATCTGAATGCAAAGAGAAACTATCGATCCACATATGCACAATAATCCACCGCAAGTTCCCTGTGTATTGCGCGCGGGTGTGTGTATTTATTAAACAAAACCCTATTAATTACGATTAGCATTGCAGTTCAAGAAATCTCAATTAAAATTGCTTGAAACTAACAGAGATTGTTTCTAAAATCATAGTTAAGAGAAATATTGTGTAAAAACAAAGTTAGATTATTTGACCTTAAAGAGCACTATATTTGTCAAAATTGAACATCGGTGGGTTATTACGCAGAGCCGCGTGTTACACATTTATTATCTAGCCTCGCCGAGAGAATTATTTCTCCTTTTTTCCAGAGAAGAAAGTGATGTCACGACACAAAGAAATTGCTGACATATTGTGTGAAGTAAATTCAATTCGATTTACGCTGCACCAATGAGAAAAAAGCGAAACTTGCTGTTAACCAATAATATGCAAGTAGCCATTTAAGAACGGTGAATTTACTGTGCAATTTATTTGTCGCGTTTGCCTTCTGCTATGCGTATCTCCGACGTGCTGTCTGCCACCTTTCACATACGCTAAATTTTTGGACTTGCTTAACAACATTGTCAATATCTGCCACGCCAATCTTGTAGCTGTACAATTAGAGAGACGAGCCAATTACTGCAGAACTTAGAATAGAATAGAATATCTTTATTTGGATTCAAACCACACATGTTCCATCAAATAATAAAATTAGAAAATGTACAATATAAAAAGATATCACATCACATATATATGTGCAATTAGTTGTACTGTACAATTTATCAGCATCAGAAAAATCAGCTGTAAACAGTGATAGATTCTTCATCAAAATTAAAAAAAATTAAAGTTATAATTCGAGTATAACATTTGTAAAAAAAGGGAACCATGACTAATAATTGATTGTGTGCATTGTTGATTAACAAGATGATATAATGCATAACATTTCAGTTTTAATAATACAAAATTTGAAGATAGAATCTCGAGAAATTATGTTGCTGAAAAACAATTAATCCTGTCTTTTATTTAACCATGAGAAAGTATTATCATAATCAAAATTAAAAATATCAGCAGGATTAAACACTTTTTCTAGTTCGGTAGATAAAAATTTAAAAGACATTTTAGTTGGAGGCGTTTCTCTAAGCCCCTTTGGCAATTGATTGTAAATTTTGTAAATTTTTGAAAAAGAGAATAGCTTGCTCGCAACATTCCCCACCAATGGTGGAGATATTGCAAAATGACCAGATCTAGTTCCAATTTCATGACTCTTTCTTATGGGATTCATATAGGCACCAGACCACTGGTTCAAATGGAAAACTTTTATGCAATAGCACATTCTCCGAAACCATAAAGGATGCAGTGATACAAACTGTAATCTAGTGGCGTATATAGTGCAGGAGATAGGACTAATTTGTTTCACAACTTTTCTTTGTACAGCTTCTATCTTATTAGACAAACCCTTTGTTAAGGGATTCCAAGTAGCGGCAGCATATTCTAGTATCGGTCTAATCCATATTATAAACATTTTAAATTTTATTTCATTCGATATAATATTTCTATTTATTAATGCCCATCTGTTCTTGGCACTGCCTACTATCCTTTCAATATGTCTCTCAGCAGAAGCCGTACAATGAATAGTTATGCCTAAATCCTTAATTTCTTGCATAAGTTTAATCTCAAAAACATCATTAATCTCAGCATCATGAAAATAAACATAATTAAAATCTGTTCTGTTACCTATTTTTAAAGCTCTCGTCTTTTTACTGTTTATTCTCAGCCCTAGTGTTAACAAATATCTACTTAAATCATACAAATCTAGTGTCACATTATTTTTGGAGAATTCGACATTATTTGGATCAATTGGAAAGATTATTTTCAAATCATCAGCAAATTTGCAAACTCGACCGTTAGGGATCTTAGTTTCCAAATGTGCAAATACAATTTTAAATAAAATTGGCCCCAAACTTGATCCCTGTGGAACTCCACTTGTTACCCTTTTCGATTTAGATATCAAATCGTTTACTTGAATACTCATTCTTCGATTATATAAATAGTATCTAAGTAATCCAAAAATATTCGGATCAATATTTAATAAATTAATCGCATTCAAAATAGCATCAAAAGATATAGAGTCAAAAGCTTTTGAGATATCTATGAATACAATTAATGCATCTAACTTTTTCTCATCTAATGTAATTACATGTTTCCACATAGAGAGCATATTAGTAGTTGTCGACCTGTCTTTCGTAAAGCCATGTTGGCATATATCGAAATCAGCCGGCAGCATACGTTCTAAATGATCAAGTATCAATCGTTCTATTATCTTCAAAAACGAAGGGATAATAGAGAATAATCTGTAATCACTGGCACACGTTGGCTTACTTACTTTAGGCATAGGTTTAGCTACTATTGTTAGTATATCGATTGGTAATATCCCATTCTTAAAAATTCTATTTATAAAATTGCAGAGCGCATTCATAAAATTTAAAGGTAATTGAAGTAGGTTATCAATCGATATACCAAGGTGATCTTTTTGTTTTTTTGATTTTATTTTTAACATTAATTCTATCAATGCATCACTGTCAATAACAAGTCCTAGATCCTGGTTTCCCGAAGGATCCGGTAGATCAATAAAATTGCTTTCCTTCTGTGGATTACATAACAAGTTGCCAAATACTTCATCCAATTCACAGAGAAATTCATAATCAGTTTTACCCACAGGTAATATAAGGTTTAATTTTTCCTTATATTTACCGTAGTCTGTGAGGAGTTTGTATCCTAGTCTAGGATTACTCTTCAGTTTGGCCAAAATAATTCTCTCTGATCTTTGACGGATTATCAGCAGTGATGAATTAATTTCTTTATCGATCATATCTAACCTCATTTTTTAATACTATTGATAAGACTACATTTCATTATATTATCTCGTTTGATTCTTAGCTTACATAACTTCCTATTGATTCGCTTTGGTATAACATCCGTAAATGTAGATGCCCTAAATATATCAGATAATAACAATGAAACAGAAGAAACAAATTCGTCATTGTTCATGATAAAAAACATTCATAATCAATTGATAAGCTTAATTCTCTGAAAAGATTCCAGTTGATTCTGGAACATTGCACGTGTGCACTTTCAAAATTAGGTTTCTGTGCTTTGCTACTCAAAAGGTTCCATTGTAAAATAATTTGTTTATGATCCAATTCTTTGAAGTAATTTACAACATCAGAACTGTGCGAGTTCAACTCTTCAACTTCTAAAAATACATGATCTAAGCATTCCGAACTTCTAGTTGGTTCCTGTATAATCTGCTTAAGATCATGATTAGAAAAAAGATTGATTATTTCACAGTCATGCACCTTATTAAAATCTCCTACCACAACAATATAACCATGGCAGTCGAAAATAGATTGAAAGGAATTGGTAAACATTTGATCATCATGTAAATTAGCATACGGCGGTCTGTAAACCGCGGTTAAAATCAGGTTATCTATTTGTATAGTTAAAAAATCAATGACAGTATTATATTCGCTAGTATGTAACACTGTTGCATTTAATATCGATTTGCTATAAATAAGTAATCCTCCACCTCTTTTATCCAGTGATCTGTCTTTCCTAAATAGAGAATAATGAGGAATGTCAAATTCATAGTTTTCAATGTTTTTGTTCAGCCAGGTCTCAGATAAAATTATAAAGTCAAAATTGTTACTTATTATAAAATCACACAGCAAAAACGTTTTATTCTTAATACTTCTACAATTAGCATAAAATAAAGTATATGAACAACCCAACTCATCTTTACAGTCTTCAATAGTTACTGATTTAACTTTTGTTGTTCCCTTATACTTCGTTTGTTGGGTACCGTAGCTATAGTTCGTAGCTGTCCGCTGTCCACAACATTCATTAATGAAACCCCGTTTTTTGCAATTTTAGAATCGATTGACACACCCTTTATTGTAACTTGTTCCGGATGACTTGATTTCTGATCTAAATTTTTCTTTATCTTTTTTGCCGCTGACAATATTCTTTGCAGAAAAGTCTTGTCTCTGGAGATGAATATTTTGTGAAAGTTACGACATTCTTCTTTCTTTTTATTGATATCCTCCACTTGCATGTTAGTCGGCCTCTTTGATAATTTTATCACAACCGGCCTTGGTCGTTCCGATTTTTTGCCAACTCTAAAGCATTTCGTTATTTCAGCCTCTGTCGTTAAACGAAGTTACTCAGCAATGTACCAACGCCACAACACAAGGAACCACAAACCAAGTTAACCCGAGCTTGTCTCAAGAGTCGAGGATTACTTCTGGACATCAATACACATACGGACCTTCTAGGCATTTGCCAAAGAATGCAAGATTGGCCCTGTTATGGGTCCCACAACAGTACTAACTCTTTATTTTATGGCACTCTAACCGAGTTTGTAACGCGTACGGCATTTACTTGAAGCTGGGGCATTTATATTTGGGTCTACAAGTTCAATTGAAATTGAATTGTACGGAGGTTTGAGAATTTCTGTTATAAAGCAAAAACATAAAAAACTTACAGTCACAGAGTTGTTATTTATCAAACTAAAATAGAAGCTATAAAAATGAAAATTTTATATTCGTATTTTTATCTTTTATTATATTAATCGTTTGATTTTTTTATTAGTTTTATAATAGTGTATCATGTGTCTTTATTCTTTAATGATTTTCATAGGTTTTTTATCTTTGCGCTTTGCTGAATTTAAAACTCTGACGGATATCTAACTCCAACTGTTTGGTATGGGTGCATTCTTTTCAAAGAAACAACACTCACGTATTACTGAACAAGATAAAGCAGTTCTTCAACTAAAACAAGCCCGAGATCAACTGAAAATATATAAAAGAAAGTGTATTTTGCAAATAGAAAAAGATAAATTAACGGCCAAAAGATTGATTGCTGCTGATGAAAAGAAGTGAGTTCATTTCTGAGACACCTGAGTTCTAAAACACATTTGTATTAATGTAATATTTCCTATGATGCTAACAGAACAGGTATCTCAAGGGTGACGTTATAAAAACCCTTTGAAGATGTACTTTTTCTGAGGAATGTAAATTGTCTTGTATGTCTGTCTTTTTTCTATATTTTTATCTAATCATATTTTTTTATTTCAGGAAGGCTCTGCTATTACTTAAGAAGAAACGCTATCAAGAAAAACTTATTGATCAAACAGAGGCACAACTTTCGCGTGTCGAACAATTAGTCGATGATATTGAACAAGCTCAAACCCAGATCGTTGTCTATGAATCACTAAAACAGGGAAACGAAGCCCTTAAAGAATTAAATAAACTTCTATCCCTTGATGACGTAGAAAAAATTCTTGCAGAAACACAGGAGTCTGCCGATTATCAGAATGTAAAATGTGGTTTATTTTCGAATGTTAAGGAATTATATAGTCTTATTTCTGGTGGAATAACTGTTCAGGATAACGACGAAGCTTTAGCAGAATTAGAAGATCTTTTGAATGCACATATCACTCTAGAGGATTTACCTTCTCCACCGACAGAAGCGCTAAAATTACCAGCAGTTACACGTAAGTTGTGTTTATATGTATTAATTTATGTATTGTTGAGGCCCTTTGGTCACTATCATAAGAGAGGCTCAGATAATCCATATATGCGGCAGGATCATCTAATTTAGAATAAAATCCTTCAGAATAATTATTTATCCTACTTTTCTCAAGCAAACTGCTAATTGCTCTGTATTCTCAATATTTTCTAAGCCAGCCTTAATATGGGGAGTTAATTGATGTCAAATAAATTAATTAACCTCCACATACACCCTCATGTTTAATATGTTTACTCATGCATTACGAAGTCCTCATTCTTCGGTTTCTTGATGATTCTTCCAGAATGGGTTTCAACATGTTGTCCTGGTACTTAACTAGGTTTCACTTTCATATTACATTGTTCTCTGTTCTCAGTCGTCTTGGTTTTAATCTTCATTTCTTTCCAACATTTGCCTGGCTCTTCTTTTTTCCCACTTATTTCGAGTCACATATCGCCTCAGCTTCTTCATATTTCGATGGATCCCGCTCCTCAGTCTCCGTCCATATAAACTATGGAGTGGAGTAATCCAGTGCTACACACTCTGCTGGTCCATTACTATAAATACATTTTTATCAGTCATATACTTTAAATGGCTCCTTATTGAATGGAGTCAGACAATTCTGTCTGTTCTCGTTAGTTATATGTACACGGGATGCCAGTCTTAAATTTGAAGATACATTGCATTCAGACCTTTGACTTCTAGTTTTGGTTAGAGTTAAACTACTCATACAAACATACCAATCTGCTGAACTAGAGGCCGAATCGAGACAACTTGGAGCTTCTATTATATTTCCATGTAATCTCGATGGATCTCCGCAAACAGGTTCTGCTATGTATGTTCCTAACTGAGCTCTGTAGCTGTTTCGCATTGCCGACAAAACTATGGGCAAATTATGTATCCAATTAGATCTACTAGTGGTGCGTAACGCAGCCTTCAGCTCCCTGTGCATTTTCTCACCCATCCCATTAACTCTGGGATTATATGGACATGTGCTTCTTACTTCTATCCCAATGATCTGATATATATTTCAGACATGAACTGACTATCACGACCAGTAGTTGCCCTTACCGGTACACCATATCGCGACATCCAATTATGCAAGAACATAAGTAAAACTTATTGAGATGTCATGTCCTGCAGGATTGCTAGTGCAGCATAACGCAGCATTCAGCTCGCTGTGCATTCTCTCACCCATCCCATTAGCTCTGATATTATATGCACATGTGTGTCTTCTATCTCAATATTCTTCAATGATCTGATAAATATTTCAGGCATAAACTGACTACCACGGCCAGTAGTTACCCTTACCGGGTCACCATATCGCGACGCCCAATTATGCAAGAACATAAGTAAGACTTCTTGAGATGTCATGCCTTCAGGATTGCTACCTCAATCTGACGACTGAAACGATCAACCATCATGAGTAAATACTTCTGGCCAGAAATTTCGGGCATTTATACTATATGAATATGTACATGCATGAAAAGACCCGCTGGTATACCAATCTTTTTAACTTCGGTTTTAGTATGACGCCAAACTTTACAAGTTCGACACCGGGCACATGTCCTTACCCAAGCTCATATGTCTTTCGACATCTTAGGTCATACATATCTATCAGTGACCATCCTAATAGTTGCCTTAACGGAAGGATGACCAAATTCATGAAGTTGTTGAATTACCTTATACCTTAATTCTAACGGTACATACGGTCTGGGTTGGCTCCTGGAGATTTCACATAGTAACCACTTATGTCCAATCTTCCTGTGTGTATACGCGGACATCTACTAAGGAATCAGCACCTTGTGCTTCCATCAATTACTCGACAAAATCATTAGAAGATAAAATAGAGAATACGAGTGACTCCGAACGAATCATATCTTCATCTGATACGTTTGGTCTACTGAGAGTATCTGCCACCACATTCTCTTTTCCTGAGATATGAGTAATGGTAAATTAAAATTCTGCGAGTCGGGTTGTTTGTGAATTCACTCGCCGAGAATGATTAAGTCTATTTGTTTTCTCTAGGATACTTATTAACGGTTCATGATCAGTTAATATCGTAAAGTGATGTCCATCTAGGTAGTGCTCGAAATGCAGCACTGCAGAATAAACTGATAGTAACTCCTTTCCAAGTGTGTCATATTGCTTCTTACGATCTTGGAGTTTTCGACTATAGAATCTAATCGGCTTGACAATATCATTATCCCGTTGATGTAACACTGCTCCTATGGCTAAATCAGAAGCATCTGTGACCAGCTCAGACGGCGTAGTCCAATCAACAGGTGCTAATGTGGTAATTTTGCCTAACAGATCTTTGGCCCTCTGGATTTTTTCCCGTTCGTCTTGGCTAAAAATAATAGGCCAGTAATTCTTGGTCGTGCTCCGTTCACGAGCTAAATGTCAAGTTAGCGACCCCAAAGTACCAGCTAAATCTGGTATAAAACGATGATAATAGCTAATCATCGCCAAAAATCTACGCAATTGACGTACAGTTCTTGTTTCTGGCACATTTTTGATTGCTAAATTTTGCTAGAGGAAAATGTTTCGTCTCGTGCATTTAGTGCTCGTTGAAACAATCTTTGCTCGTTCTTATAGCAAACATTATTTGGAAAATGTTCTTTTGGATAAGTCGGCGTTGATGCCTAAATTTTATCTACGGTTCTTGGATGACATTAGTGATCTGGAACTATGATGAGGGAGAAATGGTAAATGTCTTTTGCATTTGAAGCTGCTATTCATTTTATTTTTTGATTCCTTTGTTCAATGGATAAGATGCTGATCATATCTTTTGAATATTTATTTGTTTTTCTTTTTTTATTCCATTTATTGGAGAAGTTACGATATTGTATAATAATTACCAAAATATTGTTGAATGGAAAAATTGGTGTTCTTTATTGCAACATCGGATTGTCAGTGATAGAGATATTTAACAAATTACAATATATATATATTTATGATGTCCATGCCGTTTTAATTAACACAGTATTCTTATAATTAGGAAAACAACACATAAATAACAAAGTGGATAAAGGTCATTTATTTCGTGAATACTAAACATCTCTTATACAATCATACATATTTATACATTTTGGGTTGTCAATTGTTTATGTTATTGGTGACAAATCTGACTCGTTATTACTGCTGTTTCTGGTTTTGACTAGTAGGTGAGTGTGTATGCGTTTGTGTTTGTGTTGTGTGTGTGTTTGCATGTAAAGGTCATTCTCGCAGTATTGCGAAGTGATGTCTGAGATCTTGTCATGATTGTTTTGATAACTTGAGAGTTAGCCCTTTGTGCAAATTGTTCACTGTTATCTATACAAGTGCTATTTTCCCCAGTATAGTTAATCGTTTCTCCCCGCTGCGCAAGGGTGCTATTTTCGCTTGGTAACAACGCTAATGTTGATTGTCGTGTTAAACGCTCACACATACGATGACAGAAGTCTCCAAACAGTGTTTTGTATGATAATTTTTTTCAGCAAAAGTGTAGAATTGCCAAGTACCTTCATAGTGGAAATATCGAATATTTTCTTTGGCGATAGCATTATTATCATATTTAAAAAAATTTATTATAAATGTTTGCGAGCTTGAAATAAACACCAGTCCCGTTGTATTTAACCAGTCGAACAACATAACAAAACTACCGTCAGTCGCACGCACTGACGTGTTTCGACCTTCCATGATCATCAGAGTACGACGGTAAACTGACTAGCGAGGATTAAATCGCATTGCAGAAAATATAGAAAGCAAAATTAGATATGCGGCTCTCACCTGTAGTAGTCTTGCATAAATTTTACGTGACTGGAAATGAATGATAGACTACTAGAGGTGAGAGTCGCATATCTAATTTTGCTTTCTATATTTTCTGCAATGCGATTTGATCCTCGCACGTCAGTTTGCCGTCGTACTCTGATGCTGTAGGAAATGGGCTACTTGCGCTTTTAATGCATAATCATAGCCGAAGTTTCATGCCAGCTTCGGGTAGCAGATCATCTAAGAGAACTGAATCCAGCGTATCCAATCCAACTACGAAGGGGAGACACATTGTGTGGTGAAGGCTAACCCGTAATTACGACTTTCAAAGTAACGTAGTAATGAAAATAACTTGAGGCAACTGGCTTAATTTATCAGGTAGCTGTACTAGCAATTTTACACATCTAATTATCCCCTATTTAATTAGAAAACCGTTGACTGCACTCTATACTAATTTTGTTCTACTGTGTATTTATTTGAGTCACTTGATAATATTTTTTTATTTTACTGTTTTAGCCGCTGCATCAAACGCGAAAGTGCGAAAATTGGAAGCTGCCTAATAAATTGTGATCGTTCGTATCTAGTAGAAGGGAATACTTTTTTCGTCTGTGATGCTTATCTGTACATACCAAGTTTTTAAATCTATTTTCCAATTGAGATTTATTTTCTTTCGTTAAAATTTGGATGCTGATATTAAATTCTCTAATATACTGATATGAAGTTTGCTTTATATTCTTCTTGAGGAGGAATTGACTTGTAGATGAATTTGTTTAGGAGATACGATAAACCAATGTTAGTGCCATTTGGCCTATATCTGTTAGAATTTTCTACACTGTTTTTGTCAATAATGTAAGGCTAGTTGCAGCGTTTGAAAGTGTGCAAACTAAAGAAATTCTAAAAACACGGTTTTACTTATCGTCAGTACTTTTTAACAGTGAATATTTCGTTTTACGAAAAGAACGAACAGTTGACTGTAAGACTTGTGAGGCTGTGTTGATTGCGCCATCTTGTCATTTAGTTTAATCTACCTGATCTATGTTTTATTGGAGTTCAGGGATTACCTCACAAGCCAGATCGAATCAATTAAACATAGCGTCGGTTGAGATTGCATGAATATGCTTGATGAAGAAGATTAGCGGTTTACGAAATTGCTATTTAGAAATACATGAGTAATAAATTTTATTTGTCACAAAGGCTTAAATTTCCTCGAAACTACGAGAATCAAGATATTGATCAAGACTAACTTAATGCAAGGATGGGTTTGCATTAGTGACTATCAGTCTTACATATAAACATACATGCATTAACGAAGGTCTAGATCTACCTCACGTTCGGTTCCAGAAGAGCCTATGCTAATGAGGCTGAATTTGCTGCTTGACTCTCAGCATTCCGACCTGTCAATTGTCTTTAGGTTAGTGTGAATGAAATGCTGTGTGATTCACTAACTGATGAGTCAAAATTTAATGCTCAGCCGCGAGACTGCTCGCCTACCCTTCTGAGCTGGCAACGGTACATCGCAGTTACCTGGGACGAAGAATTGCATCTAGGTGTCAGTTAATATGTCAGCTCAGTGCGCAACAATTATGGCGAATTATTATTGGAATGTATATTTTTTGAAACGAATTTTTAGTAATCAAAATCGGCGTTTTGTGAGTGCTAGATACAAACGACAACTTTACGAGGAAAAGTGACAGATGTTGGCCACTTCGATATTCGTAGGTGGGGTGCTTCGTAAACCAAGAGTGTCGATTTTAGAAGGTTAATTGATAAGCAAATCTATTAATGTTTAAAGTTTTATATATATATATATATATATATATATATATATATATATATATATATATATATATATATAAAGAAATACTTATTAAATGCGGAATATTTTAATGGCATGAAATATGAGATATTAATTAATTTATTTCGATCAGTAAAGATATTTTAAGTTATCTAATGGTATTAAATTGACGCTAAATCAAAATTGATAATAAATGGTATACTCACACCCCTTAAATAAGACGTTACGCGTTTCATATCTAAATTTGAACAATGGCAAGTAAACGTGCCATTTTATTCCGCCGTCAATGAAGGGTTGTGGAGCTAGTCAGCCAATTCTATCTGATACATCGAGTCTCGCCACTAATGAAGAATCCGTTCAATAGGAGTTGGCGCCCTAGTGGTCATTTACAGCCAACACATTATTCTGACTTTTCTGTTGTTGCGGCAGTAAATCATCATTATATTGTGCTTGTGTAACGCATAGTTGTATTAGCTTTGCAAACATGCCTGTTGCTTTAAAACCTACTTGTCAGTGTTCGTTATGCTTTCTGATATTCATTTCTGCAAACGTCAACAATTGAAGCTGCTTTATTTTTTCTATCTTAGATTATTTGTTGGTCGGTTAATTTAATATTTCACACATCACTTGGTTATAATACGGTACTTTTTACAGTTATTTCATTATTGATTTTGCCTTGAAATTTGAATTTATCCGTAGTAATTTTGTTATTTCCTGACCTCAATAGACTTCAAGATGGATTTTTAAACGAAAAATGATCATTTGTGCGACAAAATTGTTAATGACGTCGTGTCCTTATTTTTTAAACATTTGAATTATGTAGAGGCAGGTTAAGCAGCCGTTTTCAGTCTTTCGAACAATAAAATATATTTGAGAAAATCATTTATTTAGTGTGATGTTCTGAGGAAAGGTGATAAGTTTATTGCCTCAAAGAACTTTTCCAATAAGTAAAAGAATATACGCGTTAAAAGACCATTGTTACGCAAAATGAAATCACAAACTTTATTTACATTTAATTTCTTTTGCTAATAAAATGAATTATTTATTTTATTATGTGTTCATTGTATTTCATAATATTTTAACTTGTATTAAAACAATAAAAATCTAATTTGCATGCAGTAAATAAATGTTCTCATTTAACAGGAAGCATGCTAGAAAACGACTGAATATATCATTTTACGTTAGTCCATTTGATTTCTGTTTGCATGTATATTTAAAGTGTGAATTTTGTGAATTATTTGATATACATTTGTATTTTCCTTAGTTTCGCCTTTCGTAATTAAGACTTATTTAATGAGCCTTAAACGAAACCCCAACATCTGCTGTTTTCGATAGTATTAATTAACGGTTCATTAAATACTATTATGAGCATTTGCTAATGGATACTTCGCGTTTAAGAACATATTTAACCTTTGTTTATATACGTAGAATGGTGGGCCTTATACGCTGATTCGCGCAAATCACTCAGGTTTTACGCAAGGTTTGCTTGTTTAATGACACAGAGAAATGTCCTATTCAATCATATAGGAAGCCTAATTAAGAAAATTTTAAAATTATTTAAAGAAAGAATAAACAATATAGCAATTATAATAAACATTCAACTCACTAAAAGTTTTAAAATCAAATGAAAACTAAGAGGTGAAATTTAGAAGGACTATATTCTCAATAATTGATTAACCATTAATTAGATGATATGCACAAAAAGAAGTCAATCCTAATCCGATTGTCTTAGTCCTTCACTGGAGCGTGCTTCAAATTATGTTTCATGCAATCGTGATTTTCCCATCATAAGTTAATTCTGTATTGCTTCATTGGTTTTTTATGTAAAATTTGTAATAATTGGTGAACAGAAGGCGGCCGACAATGGCCGGTGAAATATATTGAATAAACAAAACAACTGGAATTCTTTATTTAATCCAAACACAGTCCAGGTAATATCTTATATTCACCTAGTTATTTATAAATGCCGAGCCAGTGACAGATCACCTCTTATAGGATCAGGAGTGTATGTCAGGGTGAGCGTGGGACGATAATGTTATTACATTGACGCATGTTGTTCGTCGCCATAACTCTTTTTTTGGAGATTTTACAACAATTATCAACAGAACCGACTGGAGTGCGATTCGTCAGTCAAGAGCTAGAAAAATATTATTGTTCTGCATAGTTAAATTCTATCTTTTCACCAGATTTAGTTATGCCTAAAACAGTTGTTTCTATTAATTGTTGATTGAGCAAAGAATACGCGGGCGAATAAAAATACCGAAATGGAAGAACCCAGACAGATTGAGACACACGACATATCATAAATGTATTGATTTTCGATAAAATAAAGGGTACCTATATACATTTAATATAAATTGTCCCATCATGCGCGTGAGCGCACCTGCTTTTATTTTGAATCTGCTGAATTTGTTTATAATTTAAATAACCGGAAAGATTCATAATGGCACTGCGACATGTTTGGGTAAGATACGCTCTTCGTCATGCTGTAAGTTTCATTTACTGTGATTGAAAATAACATGTGAACCAATGCATAATTGGGAAAGTTTAATAAGGTTGTTCAAGTGTGGAGCTGAAGGCTTTATTTTAAAACTATAATTTGTTGTACGAAAGAACGGTTGTGTCTAGGTGGTGTTATACTGTGCAAGATAATTTGAAAAAAATCTTATTCAGGCGCGCCTAATTATTTTGACCAATTCATCTTTAAATACAATGAGAGTGCTAGTATAAGCCATTTCAGGATATGTTGTCATTCATTGAAATGACCACATATATGTAAAGCCTTAATAGTTACGTCATCATTAAGCAGTTAATTTCGGTTTTTCAGTCAAGTTCTGGTCAGATCATAAACACAGCCTAACAAAGCCCAGTCACATTAAATCACTAAAATCTGTCCATTCATTTTCACTATAGTGCAGATAAATTGTGTTTGAACTACCTAAGTTTCCTTTCAATTTTAGCATGGCAGGTAGAATTTGGTATTATAATCATTCATTGAAATGAACACATGTGTAAAGCCTTAATAGTTACGTCATCATTAAGCAGTTAATTTCGGTTGTTCAGTCAAGTTCTGGTCAGATCATCAACGCAGCCTAGCAAAGCCTAGTCACATTAAATCATTAAAATCTGTCCATTCATTTTCACTGTAGTGCAGATAAATTGTGTGTGAACTACCTAAGTTTCCTTTTAATTTTAGCATGGCAGGTAGAATTTGGTATTATAATGTTGTGGGGTTTTACGGTATTCCTTGTTCACTGGTTGGTCGATGATTGAGGTCAGCAGTGCATTTACATATATTCAAGTGTGTCGCCAGCATAATGCGTGGTTCTGAAGAAGATAATGTGAGCACAAAGTTAATATTATACCGATTTTTTTAATTGGTCGCGCTGAACGTAAACTCGGTTGAGTAAAGGATATGTCGAAGTAAACCAGCTACAAAGTGTTAATTTGAGCTTATATATATTGGTAGGAAATAACTTACACAGTTAGGTAATTGAAATTGGTACCTCGGAACAAATCAGCTCATTTAGGAACATAAGTGTAATCTACAGTCATCTTATTGGTTTTTTTATGCCGATCTTCAAAATCATTGCACGAAATCTTCATTTATTTAGTAATTTGTGTTTTTGATTTGCATATCTTTCACGTGAATCATTTTCGGTTTATATTTCGTTCTAATGTTAAATCTAGACATTTCTGTCATTTAGTTGTAAAAAAGGACACCATGTCACCTGAAAAGTCTTATTAAATTAACGTATGACAGGATAATATTATATGAATACGTATTTTGTTGGTATAAATCAAACTGCATACAATAGTCAATTTATTTTGTGAAATAGACCGGTGCATTAAATTCGGTTTTATATCTTATCACCTACGCCGCCGAATCAATAAATTGCATACAATTTTATGTTATATAAGTTTATTGGTCAGCTCATCTCTAAAGTGGGTAGTCTTTGGTTTCACTTGTGACATAATGCTTCACCTAGCTATTCCTGTAGAAGTTTTGTTGAATTAACGGAGTTAAAAGGTTTTATTTTGTTTTCTTGCATGAATTAAGCACGCTATGTGATAGGTAATGCTAGCTATAATCTAAACAGGTTTCGTTATTATTGATCACAGTTCTCCCGTAGCGATTTGAATAGTGGAACTGTACATTAAAAGCCTTCCAATTTGCCATCTACGCTGTTAAAGTAAAACCCGATGGAGCTCGATGAAGGTTGCTGGAGTGCATAAATTTACAATTTCAATAACTTAAATAATAGCTAATTTGCTTCCGTCATGAATTTCGAGACACTCATTTAACGTTTTATTTAAGCATTCAGATATAATTTCCCTGTATTTTTAAATAAATCACTACGACAACAAAAGTTGGCTATCAGTAAGATATAAATTTCTTGACGATTAATACATAATATTATTACATTAAATAATGCGTTAAAAATAAGTGTTTTCAAGTTTTATTTAAAAGAAGAATCGTTATCTTGTAAAATGTAGAGTGTTGTATATTAAGGACGAATTTGACTGGGTTTCCTTTTATATGGACCTTTACTAGTTCATAAACACTGGGCGGGATGGGGTCTTGCTGTGTATGACAACTCAATCGCCGAATCCAGCAAGTTTTGCTATCGGTTGGATTTTTGCAGATTTTGTTGTTAGCTGCTTAATAATTTGACCGTTTTTCTCTTCGCCTTTATAAACCGACTCATTTATAAAAAAATTTGGCATTACCTTTATTCACTTCAAAGCAGACAAATTTGAAGTTGTACATGTGTCACCTCTACCGCTGATTTCTTTATCTAAAATCCCCTCCTATCGTTTTGCGTAAAAATTTGTGCTATCATCACTTTTAGAAGATTACACAGCTGCAAACGCGTTATAAAGTCAATTTTTAAGCAATCTTATGTGGTTAAATTTTGATCCCTAGTAAAAAGAATAACCTACCTTTTTCCGATGTAAACTAGCCAACGGATGAAGGTGTTGCTAATATACTCCTAGAATTGTTTATTTTTTGTACGTAAAGTTTATTTCCTTTAATCCATCGCATTTAAACGTGAGATTTATTGTCATCTCTTATAAAGAAATAATTTTATGCCTGCCTAATACTTTTTATAAAATGTGTTTTTACGTCAACATTTTCTGTCGAAATTTGTCGATACTCATTAAGGCAAATATAAACGAAAAATAGAGAAAATGATAAATTTCGTTTAAAGGCTTCATTCACACATGAATTGCTTAATATATGCAGGTGTGTGTCAGGCCATCATGTGTCTATAACTTTAACAATTCAGTTAAATATCGTTATAAACGTATGCAGATCTAATTGATATATACGTTATATGAAATCAAGGAGATAAATATATAATTACATTCTTAAACTTAACTAATAAGATGAGTTAAATACAATTTAGGATTGATAAGGATTACCGTTTCCGAATAACAGGTTAAGTAGGCATTGCCAGAAATTGGAAAGGGATGCTTATAGAAAGTGTACATATTTCATGGCAAAATCGAACGAAAATTTGTGATAATTAGATATACGACACAGATGGGATTGAGAATGCATTGATAAATATTCAGGAAAAATGCCTACTTTTCAAAGATAATAGTTGCAGCTATATTATGTGTTCTAAATAAATTTTAATTTAAGTCGCAGGGCGTAAAATCTGGTATAACTTCGGATGAATATGATGATTCTGGACTTCAAACAGCACTAACATTTTAAAGATAGTCTCTTATTCTTGGCAATAAATTTCCTTATTAAGGAGAGAAATTGAACCCAAGAATGAAATCCCGTGCGATTGGATGAAACAATGAGACTATTTAGGGTAAGAATAGGGAATAGAAGAAACGAATGTATGCCTGTACATGTTAATAAAATTGGTCATGTATGTGATCTATTGGAATCCAGACCTCTAACGCGGGTGGTTGTCGACGCATTTGGAAATACATTTGGACAGAACAACGAGTTTATTCAGGTAAATTATTGGAATTTAGTGGAGCGAAGATAGTATGAATGGAGCAGTGGTGAAAAAATAATTTGTGATTTGGATCATAGCCGTATCTAATGCTAGGAAGCAAAAACCACAGGAATCAGAGGTGGAAACTAGCTGCGGTCAAAGTTTAAGAATATTTAATTTGAATTTGTTTAGATGTGGCTTTATCGATTCTATGAATAATATTAGCTTAGTGCTTCAATTTAATGTAACACTTATTGTCAATTGTATCGTACTTTAAAATATTAATAAGACAATTCTTCTGGTAGGGTAATTTCTTGTCACACCCACATTTGTTTCATTATGCAGTCTTAATGAAGGTTATTATCTGCACATTAACATTTATCTTGGTATTAGTTTACTTTTGATGTATATAATTTTTATAATACAATTAAAATTCATTGATTGCGACTGGCTAAATGCAACTGGATTGATGTTTATTTTAAGCTCGCAAGTTTCGTTTTTAAAAATGGTATTATTTTGTCTTCCCTTTTGTCATTGAAGTCATCCCTAATTACTTCATTTCACACAGTAAGAAAACTATTAATTTTATTCTCGAGATATATTACGGAGACAGTGTGCGTGTGGGATTTATTCACGCGCATCGTATCGTAAGATTTAAGTCTGACGAGTGAACAGAGAAATTGACATTGATTGTAGTTTAACTTCAATTGACATACACAAGCATTTATTTACATTTAAATGAATGAATAACTGTTATGACAGACGCACGCATGCATAACGACTTCTATATTGTGAAATGTCAGTAATTGTTATGAAATCAGTTGGCAAATAGTATAGATGAAGGCGTTTGAATGAAACTTCTTTTTTTCTTTATTTTTTTCGTGTCATGAGCTGCTGGGTGAGAAGGGTATTGGGAATATTTCGAAAGAAAATGTGGTCATGGATAAAATGGATCCTGCTAATTGCAACAAGGTTGTTACGATTTTTGGTTTTCTTCCCTCTTTTATCAGTTTAACTATCAAATTACTCATAATCTTAAAGCCTATATAATGTATATTAGGTTTACCAACAACGTCTATAAAACTTTGAATTTTATCAGATTTGAACACTAGATATTGTAAACTGAAGCTTTTTAGTTCTGTAGTTATTGAAACAGCGGAAAATTTGTCTACCGCATTTTGACATGACAAATTGTTTTAAATTTTTGCTTTACCGTTGAAATAGTCAACGGACGAAGCGTTCAAGCGTTTTTTATTGATGTTTGTTTAGAACTCAACTAATTTGTCGAAGGTTAATTTCGGTATTTCCTTTTTAGATATCAATTAAAAATTCTAATTAACTATAAGGTTATAGATTTATTTATACCACAGCTATGCGTGCTAGTGAATTTATATGTGTTAGGTGGCGAGTAATTTTTGTTCTTCGTTATACATATGTAGTTAATTAAGTTTTGACAAATGTATGGGTGGGTGTATATGTGCAGAAATTTGTGATTCTCCTTATATAAATTTGCAATTCCTAAAATGTTGTTAGTTGCGCTTCAGATGGGCGCTTACATTCAGTAATATTTTTTCTCTGAATGTTGTTTATCGTAGCAGACTGGTTACGATTTTCATGTGTCCTTCTTGTAACATCGCAGGCTGTGTAGATTACTGTATTAATCAATCTACAAGTTGTGTGGTTCCGAGCGTTGTTTCTAACCTGCACAAGAGTTGGAGATGCTAATCCAATCAGCGGTCAGTTCTAACTGATATTATTGCTGGATGGTGTGGTTCGAGATTAGTGGAATAAACTAGAATGTTCATCAAGCTCAGTCACTTGGCGTTTGTTTTAAAAGGACGCGTATATGCATGACATTTAATCTCGCTTTTGTAGAACGAAAAATGTCAAGTTCACTGTGTAGCGGGTTGAAAATTGCTGATTTTCAAGACGGTACCGATGAGAATGTACATAAATTTGTAAACCGCTGTTGATCGAGAGGAATCCGGAAATTGATCATTGGCATACATATTCTGGAGTGTGTTGGAAGTCCAAGGTTGAAATATTTTTTTCTACACCAAGAAAGTGTGCCCATGTTCGAGCCGCGTTCACGCCAGTATACTGAACAGTACTTTATTAATTCCAAATAACCCGGAAACAAGTTTACTGGGTGAATTTCTTTTCTTACCTTATGCAATACTTAATTTGTAATGATGAATATATATATATATATATATATATATATATATATAATGAAATAAGTTTCTATCTCATGCTCGCAAACTTCATTTAAATAAAAACAATTCTATATTTTGAGCTGGATTTTGTTTTATGGATCAATATTATTAGTCTATTTCAGGTTATCAGGTTGGCCTACTTTTTTTGAACTGCACAATAGTTGACGATTCACATGTCTTCTGTGAAGTTTAAACTCTTAGGCTGCATATTGAAGGTGTTTTTTTCGTTCAATGTGGCAAATGTTCACATCGGCAACGAAATATACACTCCAGCCACGGTTCACCTCTTTGTTGAATTTCCGAAAACATTAACTTTGAACGGAATATTAAAGATTCTTACATGATTATTTGTGACCTCAGAGATATTCCTGCCGCTGTTTTAGCCTTGTGATATTTCTTTTGACTGAACAGTCTAGTGGAGTTGGTTCTAATCGGTTTTGCGTACTTCTTCGAAGAGTTCTTGATCTGCTATTAGATTTAACCTGTGAACATATTACATTATTGATTAATTTGAAATATTAATAACTGAATACCGCATGTTGAACTTTTGACTAACATCTGTTGACACTCTGTTTGCAATGGTTTTGGGCTTAAAAATCCTTTTCCGTTGTGGATTTTTTAACTGCTGTTTCCTGCTTTTGACTATTTTTGTTTTGTGCCAGTGGATTGACCCCTTGGTTTTAGTCCTGTCCGCTGAATAATTTTGGATAGAAATATTTTATGGATATTTTGTAGATGCTTTCAGTTGCAGCATGTATATCTCGTTTATTTAGATGCCTTTTGTGAGTGTAACATTTTTCTTGGAAACATTATTTTCGTCTGACTTTTCGACAAGACTGCTTTCTAGTAACTGGCGATAAAGGCGCCTGCGTCGGTGTGAAATTTCAATTGAATGAGGAATTTACGACGTTTCCAATTGTGTCGGTAGAAGAGAATCCATATTTCAGGCATAACTTAATTCTAAAATACGAATCAACTCTTACGACTCACACCAACAAATCAACGATTACGAACTGACACCATAATTGACGGTTGTGCGACACCCGTAAGTCGGTGAAATCTTAGTTCCAGGTGCACAGCATTTTTTAAATTTGATTTATGGGTTCTCACTGGTCCCGTGACTATGGAGCCGTCTTTTCACTGATTGGCCGGGAATGTTTGTGAATGAAGATTTGCCGAATTTTATGGACTCCATTTCCAGTCCAACCTTCAGTGCTGACACTATACTCAGAATAAACCAACCTGTGACAAGTTTGATTTCCTCATTCATGACAGATCTAGTTATATTTATTTTACTTCCCAAAGTATTTTTCTTGTCTACCCCAATATCCGGCCTTAATATCTATTTTCTAATACTCAAATGTATGTATGTGTGCGTGTAGATAGCTTCGGGTATATATATATATATATATATATATATATATATATATATATATATATATATATATATGAGTGTAAGAGAATATTTACTAATTACGGGTATTATGGCAGAATAGAAAAATACTTTATGAAGTAATATAAATATAAATAGATCTGTCTTGAATGAGGATATCACATTTGCCACAACTTGTTTATTTCCAGTGGGTATGGTGTCAACCATGATTCGAAAAAAACTTCACTCAGAAACTTATCCGGACAAGTATTGTAAGGACCGCTTCAGAGTCACGGGACCAGTGAGAACTCATCAATCTATTAAAAAAAGAAGCTTTACACCTGGTAATGTAAAGGAATCAATTTTACCGACCTACGAGTGTTGTCAATTCTTCCGTAACTGTCAATTGCACTATCAGCTCGAAAGCTGAAAGAACTATGCAAACGCAAATTTCTTTTCAGTAATATATCAAATGTCAAGGCTTATTTAACATAAATCATTCGCATTATCGATTCAATTAAACAAAAATTAAACTCAAAATCAAAATAGCAAATACCATTTAAATTAATGGAAATTTATGAAAATTATTACTGAATAAATGCACCTTATTTATTAATAATTTTTTAAATAAATCGAACTTTTCATCTACAATGTCCTTATTCTAAATTATAAAATGGTTTTTTTCAAGATTAATAAGCATTGTCTATCTATATTTCTATCTCTATATGTAAAGCTGTTGTTTTCCTTTCATTATATAGAAATGTTTATGACGAATTAGTCGCATTCTGCATCGACACTATGGGCGTACTATTTATAAACGCGTTTGTGGCTTACGTGTTCATCTGTTTTACGGGGTTCGTGATTTACCTGGTCCGTGAATCGCGCGTTGTGCGTCTCCTGTGTATACCAATTCAACTTTTACTTCGAATTCTTATTTGGCTGATTCCTTTTCAGCTGAGACGGTTAATGCAGGGCTTTATCGGTTGGTGTTTTTTTGAACGGTAACTGTCTTTGTTTTTCTGAATTTCAATCGATATTGTTTCCTTATTAACATTGGGATTTAAACGATATTTCCTTTAAGCTGGGCAGGTTAGAACCATTTCATATAGGCCAAAAATCGGTGCACCTGGAAATGTAAAAGATTCAAGATCTTGCTATGATTGTTGTTGGAGATTGGCGATTCACATTTCTTTACCAAGTACAAATTAGGTTTGGAGCGTTGTACCGGCTCGTACTGGTTAGTTGTCAGCAAACAGTGACAGTTTTTCATGATTCTTCATCGTTTGTCTGTGTTGACTGGTATGTCCTTTTTTAACTAAATTGTTACTAGTTTGGGCATATCTAATGCTTTAATATATATGGGTTGTTTTCCACAACAAAAAACTACGTATTCATTGATTTTTTAGGAACGCGAGCATTATAAAATTCTTGGATTTGTTTCATTAGTTATCCATGAAAAAATGGCGTTTACGTTGGTAGATTATGTAGTACATTATGATAGTGATAGTAAAACTGCTCACGTTTTGCTTAGTAGAAACTGACTTAATTGCTTATTTTCTTTTTCTACCTATGCTTAGGCATTGCCTTTTTCAGATAATCTACATCATTCTCTTGCTAGCCGGTCACTCTGTACTCGTTACCGATGTGATCGCCCTTTTATATACATACGCGTGGTCCGAGAATCATGTGATGATTGGCACGGCCTGTCTGTTTCTGAACATTGTCACCTATGCTGCCGTGTGTCTTAGCGATCCAGGTAACAAGACGACAAACGATTGTTGTTTTTCTGTTTAATGGATTGTACTAGAGATGCTTTAGTATCAATTGCTTACCATATCATGTTTTATTGCCTTTCATCTCAAATTTCATTGTGCAATTAATTTATCAGTAGTTTTTCGAAGTTTCGTTTGGGCAGAATGCATGGAAAACCCACAGGCATTGGAGAGTTTACGCTAAAGGCAACCATTGAGAGATCCAAGTAGAAGTGCTGAATTACAATATAAAAATGTAAAAGGTTATAAATAAGCATAAACGCTACTAATTTATGTTTATTTATTAGTCAACTATTAAGTAATGAATAAATCAAATTTTTAAAATTTATTTATATATTTATAATATTATACTAATGATATTACATATAACCGTTTTCGCTTTATGTAACTTATTTTAGTTTTTTTCTTTTGACAAACGCGTAGACATCCGCATGATTTGGCAGCTTGCGATAGACACCAATTCCTATATATATATATATATATATATATATATATATATATATATATATATAGTCATTATATAATAAGCATTGAAAAAGGCAATTTATCCGGTAAACTGGTAACGTCTTTATTGGGAATTTGTCAAGTGTTGTCTAGAATTTGGTGCGGACAGGGCTCAAATCTGGGCAAAAGTTTTGCGGAGTTTGGAACTCTATTTGCGGCACCACCCTACCGCACACTACACACTTTAGTCATATACTAACTTGTGTTTTATTTTAGCATGTTTGGCATCAGTTCAAGCCTAAAATTTCAAATATCCGCCTACAATATGCCATTATAGAACAAAATGGTTGACACCAGGATAGAGTCCTGGGGAATGAAGTCTGTGTTCCCAGGTGCGGACCTGGTCAATGTTAAAATTTTGAACAATACTCGACGGGTTCCAAATAAGCAGGAAAACTATATAGTGGATGAATTGCATTTGCTATCCAATGTTATGCTTAGTTACTTTTCTTAAATATATACGTGTGTTTGGAATGGTATTTATCTCAAGCTCATGACTTTGATTTAAATAATTGTTATCACCACCCACGCAGCCAATGACTGAAACGTCCATTCTTTCCGGCTGTGTCTAGTCTAAAATTATCTTAAATTTGGTTCCTTAATTATAAGCCATTACAGCCTACATAACACACTGTACAGTACATTGTTCATAAACATCACACTGGTTTCCACGTGTTTTTCAAAGCCAAAAAAGAAATTGTGCTACGCATAGCTCAGGCTTTAGTATGCAACATCCTTAATCCTCGGTTAAGTAACAAAGGAGGTTTGCACATGATTTGAATAATAACGTGAATTTTTTGGTTGTGTTTGGCTACATACGCGTGTGTGATTTAAGCTTCATGTTCATTATTGCACAATGTATGTAAAAGCGTTAACTTAATCTCACTAGACGTATAAAAGGTTTCAAATGGTACATTCGAGTTCAGTCTGGCAAAATCACGTCGTATTGAAAAAACTGTTATGAATCCAGGTATATATATATATATATATATATATATATATATATATATATATATATATATATACCTGATTCATAATGTTTTTCTTCAATACATGACATATTCTTCATTAATAAGCTTAATTTTTACAGTTTTATAAAAGTTAAATACTCTGGATTCGTTTGTCATTTTTTGTCATTTAATTATCACAGTAGGCTTTATCGTTACTGTAGGAAATTGAAGCATAGACAAAAAATAAACATACACAACTAGTATGTCTATTCTTGTTATTGCTTTGTTGCCAGCGAACTCTGACCGGTTAGTCCGTCAAACTTATAAGGCTCTTGAATCATATATTTAATAATAAATATGATAGTTAATATTTTGTGTTACGGTGAACTAATATATATGAAAATGTTTTTTGTTGCTCACCTAGTAATTAGTTATTGAGGGCACAGCACTTGATATGGAATAGCTATGATGTTTGAGTCGATTCTGTCAACGGACATAAAAGTTCTTTGGCAGCAGCTCCTGGCATATCTAGAAGATATGCCGCGAGTGACGATCAATATTAATTAATGAAGCATAATTCTCACCATAGAATCGACGGTAGCTCTAGACTTTCTTTGTTTTTTCTCAAGTGAAAAATATTTATTTTTATAGATGCTGTTGGAGCCCACTGCGGGCAAATCTGATCTTCGTTAATTTATTTATTTTTCTTTCTATCTGTTTAAGTACTGCTGTAAGTCTTCAAAGTTATTTGCCCTGTCTGTATGCTCTCTTCCCAGTAACGATCTTGAAATTCATTGCCATTCAACATGTAGGTTTCTTTACTTCTTTACTGCGGTTGACTCCTTTTGGAGGATAAGCCGGCTCCACATTTCATGGAGTTCCTTGGGAATTTGGTACAAGTGGTGTCCCCTCACCACTCGGCTTTTTGATCGAGGACGCACCTCTAGCCTTTGCACATCCAAGCGCAGTCTACAAGGCAGCAGTAAGTTGCATGGTTTCCGGTGGCTGTTGAGAGCTCATTCGCCATTCGGAAGTACGGGGTACTGTCCAGGAGTCCATGTAATCCTGTGGCTGTTGAACCCTTTGTGGCGGGAACACACGCCGAGTCATGGTGCCGTCGTCGGGCTCATGTGGTATTTTATAGGAGATCCGATTGCCGGTCGGAGATCCACCACGCCCTGGTGGCACCACCGCCATAGCCCCGTTAACCTATGTACGATCGGCCATCGAAACATGTTTGACACCGTCGTACCACGTTGAGGAGGGGATGGACTTTACGACGGTACAGTCACATTGAAGGCATTCCGATTTTTCAAAAAATCTAATTTCTTTGGCGTAATTGCATCGTCTGATACATTGGATAAATGGTGCTCAAACGTGTAGCGTGTTTTTTTCTTTTAAAGGTGTCATTACCTCACGAAATTTAGCGATCTACAACAAGCTGTATGCCTTTGATGGTCGAATTCACAAGCCAAGCACATGCCGAATCTGTGTACAGGCAATACCGGCCAGAGCAAAACATTGCTGTAAGAATATTATTCATATTATACTTTTTTTAACTTTTGATTTGTCCTGAGATAATGCTTGGTCTGCTATCATCTAATGTGTTGTACTATGTTTTTTTTCACTTGCTAGGAATATCCGACTTTAGAAGGGCGTAGGCCGAGAGGTCCTAAGAATGACGTGGCGAAAACGAATAAAGTCTGTCACAGTGCAGCTACTTTGTGCAAAGATAATTTACACACATTCAAAAACATTGCTTTACTTCTTGTCAGACCTAGGTTTAACGAGAGAATGTATACTTATTCACATTACGTGTGTGGGTCAAACCGTTATTTATATCCAAGGTAATGAACGTCGGAGATACGATTCTTATCCCTTGTAGTCTCGCACAAATAGTAGTATTAGGCCTTTCTGACGCATATTAAAAGTGTATTGCATCGTTCAATTGCTTACTTTAATTACATACGTGGTATACATTTGGCGAAATGGTGGCCCCCACAAAAGTGTCGACCGTTAGCTTGTAACGTGTGTGTACTTGAGATTATACCATTTTCTATATTCATCATCATCATCATCATCATCATCATCATCATCATCATCATCATCATCATCATCATGTCCAGCCATACAAACGTCAAAAGTGACTATTGTTTCACTGTTCCATACAAAAGATGTGCATATTATTAGTTAGAAACATTGTTAAACTTATAGGCCCTGCTTATCTTTAGTGTTGGAAAAGATTTTCCTCGTTAGACTAGAGAAATTTTTGTTAACGGAAGACATTTTTACTCATATATGCGTTATTTAGGGGATATTTTTTGTTCTAACAGGCAGGCCACATTAATGAAAACTTCTTCAAAAAATCAACTAAGCTAATAATAAATACAATATCACTTCAGAGCACGAAAACGAATACTGCTCATTCATCTTCAATTAAATATTTAACAAGGTTAAAAGTAAGTTAACAAAGTATAATTTAGCATAAAGAAATTTGGTCCGAAAAATATTTTCATTATTGCAGTTTCGTGTCATTTTAATATGAATAAGGAACGGTTCGTGACTGCCTTTTCACGGATCATTAAGCCTGTTAATGTGGAGTTGAATGCATACGAGTATTGTATAGCTAATAACGGTTGAATTTCTAACAGATCATCAAAATCATGTCCAGCCATACAAAATTCAAAAGTGACTAATGTTTCACTGCCATATAACCATAAGGAGTGAAAAAAAGTATATAAGTGAATTTAGATAAATTATTATTGAGATTTACGAAGAGGGAGAGGGTGGAGAGAGAAGGAAAACCTTGCTATTATGAGTAAATTTATCAGGATAACTCACAGAAATGAGGCAAACTAAACCTCTCCACAACACCATTATGGCCAAGTTAGCATTCGGGAAAGGCGACATCAACAAAACAGCTTCCTTGAGGATTTCATTGTATCACGTCATAAACAAACCAAACCATGCAGCTAACTTTTCCCTACTAAAAAAAGAAAGTTACGATGATGATTTCATTAAATTTCTGCAATAAGATCGCCATTGAGCTCGATTCGATGCCATACCGCTAAGGGTTTCGAACCAAGAACTATGATGCGCACGAGGACCCCATCCTGGCAGACGAGTGGGTTCTATACTACCCAATTTGAATGTAAGTGACTTTAATTATTTCCACTATGCCAAAATCTGCCCATTTTGTTTCTTACGCCAATTTGCTGCTGGATGAGAGAACAGAGACGAAAAACGTCTGTTAATCTATTCAAGGTGTTCTGGGCAGCATCCCGATTATCGAATAATAGTACGATATCGTCCACATAGTCAAGCTCGATTAGTTTATCGCCCGGGAGAACTTCAACTCCAGCATCCTGAATGTGTGGGAGAGTGTTGTTCATAATAGCATCGATTAGAAATTTAATCAAAAATGGGACAACCTTGACGAACACCACTGCTGGTTGTAAAGTTATGCGTTAATTCGTGCGCTTTTCGACAGGATATGGATTAAAATCATTGCGATCCACCGAATCAAATGCGAGCATGGCACACCAAGATATTTAATGTTGAAACATATAGGTCCATCATACGCTAACTAGCCTCTGATTGAAGATTCTAAGTTAGCAGTATCATTGTTTACTTCCGGAAGAGTACGCGACGACATTGCCCTTCAGCAGCAAACAGCTGTCCATACTCTATAGGAAATATCTCCTTTTATTGGTCAATTACCGAAAACAAAAAAATACACTGCCGGATAACAAGCAAAATCCAATAAAAGATTGAACATAAAATGACTAATAATTTAACACCTAATTCTGATCGCATAATTGTATTTAAAAAAATTAGTTGCCTCTTTATACTAAAGTTAAAAAAGTGTGATAGGCTGAGATATATAATGAAACAAAAACTTTTAATTAATACAAATTACCTTGGATGTATTGCCGATTTCTTGTGCATTACTGTTTCCAACTTCAGGAACTGTACATGACAATGATTGGTGCAATTCTGTATTAAAGGTGGTGTTCGAGACCACAGGATAAACAGTTTGATCGTGATTTGAATCTTTATTTTTGCAATCATGCTGAGTCTCAAAATCACTATGACAATTGTCAAGTGATGTTTTTTTAACCTGAGCACTACTGTGTATTTTTTCCGTGGTAGGACTTGCAATTTGTGGCGCCATGGTCATTTTACAATCTACTGATGCTATAAGTTTGGATTCGTCAACAATATTAAATTCGTTTTCTGACATTGAATGCAGTGCTGCAACATTCGATTTTGCATTATGGTATGACGAATTGAACAGACCAAGATCCACAGAATCGGTAAATATCTGCTCCTGTAAATTGGAATCGGGCATTGTGCAGTTTAGGGACAATGAATCAACAACTCCGGAATTTTTGGGTTTAACTTTGAAGTCGTTTTCATCATCAGAACTGCTTCCAGACAACACAGCAGACGGTTGGTCGATACGAGAAGGCGAGATAAAACAGTCATAGTCACGCACTGATGCACGATACACTAAATAAGTAGAATAAAAATAGATTGGAGTTAACAAAATTCTAATTAAAGCACAGCAAGAAAGACCGCACTAGTACTACTGATAGAACGAAGATAAATATTTTTAAATGGATGCTTCACCGTTACATTGCTAAAAACATGCAGCTTTTTACAAAAATGGATAATAGAGAAACGAATTTCTCAGTTCTACACGAACCCTTATTCAACATATACGAAACTCTTTACATAAAACACCAAGCACTCGACTTGAACCTACAAAATTACGTCAACATAATATTTCACTCGACTGGCCACGAAACAAACAGCCCAACAAAAATTCACTAGCACCCAGGAAAGGTCGAACACCAATTAGAAAAGAACCAACAAACATTACGTCGAGTAAACCGATAATTTGTTGCGCGGGCGGCGATAACAATTATTTGAGTCAAGGTTGAGATCTTCATGTAAACCAAAGTCCCATTACATACATACATTTGTCAGTACAAACTAAGCATTGTATAATGTAGAAAAGGCAATTGATCCATTAATCAAGTTCTTAATCTTGATTTAAATAATCATTATCACCGTCCGCCAAACCAATGTTCGTTTGATTATATAAATATTCAATTCACTACAGCCTCCTCAAGTAGAGTGGTGTCTCATCAATAATGACAGACTGAGTGTAGTTGGTTAGAACTTCAGGTCTCGAGACTCCATATAGGCTTAAATCATAGGAATGATTAACTAATAAACATTACTTAGTATATAAATGAAAATTTCATTCTTCGTGTGATACGGTGTCTCAGTGATTATAGTAATATAGGACTTTAGGTGTAAATGTATGCCATATGGATTCCACCTGAAGGAAAGGCATTCCAAGATATATTTGTTAGCATATGACTAAAAAGGGCCAGAATGGCTAGGTGGTTAGAGCTACTGTTTCAGAAGCAGACATGCCCAAGTTCGAGCCCTGTCCGACACAAAATCTAGACAGTACGTGCAGATTTCCTAATAAGGATGAACCCGGTAT
Source organism: Eudiplozoon nipponicum (assembly GCA_029291075.1). Lineage (NCBI taxonomy): Eukaryota > Metazoa > Platyhelminthes > Monogenea > Mazocraeidea > Diplozoidae > Eudiplozoon > Eudiplozoon nipponicum. The sequence continues at coordinate 7,505 of JAQBSW010007690.1, read as the reverse complement.
AGTGGATGAATTGCTTTTACCACATAATACATCGATTAGTTTCTACTTACAAATGTATGTATATAATGGGACTTTTTTACATCAAAATCGCAACCTTGATTAGAATAATTGTTATCATCGCCCGCGCAACAAATTTTCGTTTAATAAGATGAAAATAAGTTTACTTGAGAATATTTACATCTTACTAAAGTGTTCAATTATGCTTGACCAGAGAAAAAGCGAAATGACATGCTGAGTATTTTGTTATGCTTTATTTGAGTATACGTATTAGGCGATAATCGCAAAGCTTTTTATCACCAAGGTGCCTTTTATAAAAAAAAATAGACATGGGTGGTATTTTTTCGACCAGTCTTAGCGAACACATATATAACCGTCGTAAAGTCCATCTCCTCCTCAACGTGGTACGACGGTGTCAACCATGTTTCGATGGCCGATCGTACATGGGCTAACGGGGCTATGGCGGTGGTGTCACCAGGGCGTGGTGGATTTCCGATCGGCAATCGGATCTCCTATAAAATACCACATGAGCCTGATGACGGCACCATGACTCGGCGTGTGTTCCCCGCCACAAAAGGGGACAACAGCCACATGATTACATGGACTCTTGGACAGTACCCCGTACTTCCGAATGGCGAATGAGCTCTCAACAGCCACCGGTAACCATACAACTTACTGCTGCCTTGCAGATTGCGCATGGATGTGCAAAGGCTAGAGGTGCGTCCTCGATCAAAAAGCCGAGTGGTGAGGGGACACCACTTGTACCAAATCCCAAGAAACTCCATGAAATGTCATGGAGCCGGCTTATCCTCCAAAAGGAGTCAGCCGCAGTAAAGTAAAGTAAACACATATATAACCCACCGTTGAAAGCCGGATTAAAACTTAGTATCATTAGAGCTCATATCTGCGTATCCTACATTGATGAGAAATTCAAGGTAACTGGGAAGAACGAAAATAAAAACGCGATACTACATCATTTAAACGTGGCCGACGTAGCAATCCATTTTATATTTAAACTTATGAATTAAATAACAAGATATGCTGAAGGAAATACCTCACAGTCAAGAAATCAAGTTGGATTGGACAGTACATTAATTAACCTAGTAGCGTAACAGGGGCCTAGAAAATAAATCATATATGATATTTTCGCACTAGATTGCGCAGAATATTTACTCTGCGAACATTGAAATGTTGGGAAAGAATGGAAAAATAAACTTAATGATCGAATATAAATTAAAGCAAATTAAAGAAATCTGTGGCAATCGAGATGAAGACAAGACACCTCATAAAATAAAGCTCAATTTTCCCTTTACAGATGAGCTTCCACTTAAAATATCAATCCGAGTTATTAAAGCCTAATTTCGATGTGTTAAGCACAACAAAATCCGATAGACTCTCCGTTACGTCCACACAATGAGCTCAATTATAATACACAATAAATCGACCGATTAAAAAGTAGGCTCAAAACTAAAATAAACCAGTTTTTTCCTAAAAAAGGGTTAAAATAGGAGCAGCTCCCGCACAAAAATAAGTAATTCGAAGGACTAACTGCTCCGAGGCAATATTACCAGAAGTAATCATTTTTCAGATTTATTGAATGCAAAATCCGAAAAATTCTTCTGACTGTAAACGATTTCCAGAAACAAGTGTTATCATCGCATAAATTTGCAAATGCGAATACATTAAGAAGTAAAACTTAGTTTAAACAGAAACAACACCAGCAAAATTTAGCAGTTAATTATTATAATCAAGGTTGCGGTCTTGATATAAACACCTGACCCATTAAGTACATACATTTATCAGTATAAACTAAGAATTGTATAATGTAGAAAAGGCAATGCTTTCAGTAGAATGTTTTCGACCTTATTGGGAACTCATCATGTACTGGCCAGAATTTTCCGCGGACAGGGTTCGAACCTGGGCACATCTGCTTCGGAATATGGTGCTCCAACAACTGAGCCACAAAGCCGCACACCACACATTATTTTCATTTATATACTAACTAATGTAACTCGGTTAGTCTTTTTCATTCAGGTGGAGCACATATGGCATCAATTTAGACCAAAAGTTCCAGTTTATCATCCCAATCATTTTCGTTATTGAACAAGCACAACCCTACATAAGGAAGTGGTATTGAAATGAAAGGACTATTATGGCCAAGTCAGCATTAAGGAAAAGCAACATCGGCAATACAAATTGTCTGCGGCTTTCACTGTATCACATCAGAAACACAACGAAACCTGCAGCTGTCTCCGCCCAACGGAGATGATTCTTCTGCAAATCTCCAACAAGATCACCACTGAGCTCGACTCGATGTCATATCACGCAGTGTTTCGAACCAACATCTATTATGCACACGTGGACCACATCAGGGAAGGCGGGTAGGTCTTATACTACTCAATTTTGATTTAACTGTCTCTGCCATATCAAAATCTGTCCATCTTGTTTCTTACAACAATCTGGAGCATGTGTGACACAATAATGCTGTATAGGGCAATCGAATTCGGGTTATAATCAAAATGTGACCGAGCCAACGCAGTTGATGGACCCTCATATTTTTTTATAACGAGGAGCAAATGTTAACCGTTTCGAAAATTAGTCTACGATTGTCAAAGTTGATTATTCGTTGCTGATAGCCAACATACTGTATGCTTCTCAACCGACGGTGGTCGAATGCCTATAAGAGTCTTAAATTATCAACAGAAAATGCCCAAGTCTCACTAAGGTATAATAAAGCTGCGTGTAAAGATGCATTGTAAACACGACTTTTAAAAAATAGTGAAATACTCGAAGTTCTCTGTAACCGGCGCGGGTTGGAGGAAGCTACACTAGCTATCGCAATTCTCGAGCTCACCTCGTAAGACATATTATCTGAGCCATTGATATAGCTGCCAAGTTATGTAAACATGTCAATTACACCCAGATCTTCACACTGCAGTCGCACAGTTCAAGTGAGTTGTAGGTGATTCTGTATAAGTATCTTACACTCATAGGGTGTGAATTTCATACCAAATGATGGGACAATTACTACTACTCTTTTCAAAGTGGCCTGAGAAGGAACTAGATTGTCGAGTAATAATAAAATTTCGTTCGCATAGTCAAGATCGATCAATCTACCACAGGGAGAACTTCAATATCTCCATCCTGAACGTATAGGAGAGTACAGTTCATAATAGAATTTCAAAAATAAGGAAAGTGGACAGCATTGACAAACACTACTGCTGATAGTTAAGTTGTCGGCTCATATGGCATCCATTTAGACCTAAAGTTCCAACTAATTATCCCCAATCTTTTTCATTATTGAAAAAACACCACACTACATGGAGAAATCGTATTTAAATGAGCGCACTATTAAGGCAATGCAACATCTGCCTTCACTAGATCACATCAGAAACAAAACCAAACCTCGCAGCTATTTCGGCCGAACTATGAAAAGAAAGTTGCGAAGGTGATTCTACTAGATAAAGTACGGATTCATTTAAGTTCGTATTCTTCATGGTCATATGTGAGCTATAATAGAACTAGAAGTCACAAATTCCTGGTAGAGATGATTTGAATTCAGAGGTTTTCTCCTCGTAGATAGTGTGCAACCAAGGCTGCTGAGTACCTCCGTCAAAATTCGAGTGTTCAGTTTCCTTTAGTAGCCGAAACCTGCCCATCGCGTCCCGCATGCTTGTCTTTATTCCGCCACATCCCATTCAACACTAAGTTTTACAGTGTAGTTATACCAAACTCGAGGCGTCACGTTAAATTGGATGATGGTTGTGTCCCATCAGACCCAGCAAAAGTCATGCTACTATTCTCGGGCAGTCTAGCTCGTGCCAGACGGTCGTCAGACAGTAAATTTTTATAGCGAAATTTATACTTTAATATTGGTGACAATATAATATTAAATTAAAACATAAAGCATCACAAACCATAATAAGCAAAAAAACTGACACAAGAAATAATACCATACCTTTAACTGAAGATTTTCTCTTTTTGATAGGAGATGCGTAACATTTAGACTTCTCCGTTTGGGCAGAAACTGCATCCACATCATTCGCTCCATTTGGCAGGACATCTAATGTAAGTTGTGCGCTAGATACTTCAATACCAACATTCGAAACATTGTTCTCAAACACAGCGACACCAATAGATTCGGTTTTGCCGTTTTCATAACTCGTATCGTCTTCTTTATCTAGACTAGCAATAACTGAAAGCAGATCACCACCAATTATAGAATCTGACGATTTTTCAACATCCTCGAAATCTGAGTCATCATCACTCGAAGTACCACTAGCTATCTCACAGCTAGAAGTCACCAAAGGTTTTGCTTTCCTGGAATTTAACTTAGTATTTCGTGTTTTTTCTAATTTCCTTTTTTTGTTCGCCAATCCTTCCTCCGAAAAATTTGTGCTCTCTGAAGGCTTTCCATGAAATTGCGGATTCCGTTTACCTTCCAAGTCTGGCTTTCTGATAACACAGGCACTTGGATCATTTTCGTTGCCGAGATCACTGTTATCGTCATCATCATCTAAATCTATTGAAAACTTTTGAGTAGGAACAATTGCAGCTTGGCAACAGCCGTTCTTTTGGCTAACATCCTTTTCATTTGGTAAAATTGATTTAGCCTTTTTGGCTGAGCTCTTGTTAGAAATATTTACAAGCTTTGTTTCGTTTTCTGCGTTCTTTCTCTTTAATATAGTGGGTGATGATAAACTCATTGAGGTTTCATGTCTTAATGCTTTAGCTTTCACACACGATGCGGCGAAATTCTCCTTGTGTTTTGACAGAAATGATACGAGATGAGCATCCACGTTAACCTTAAGCAACCTACCCAATTCACAAAACCATTCAAGAGACGGGACAATGCTATTCACCAAATTCGCAGAATCCGCTGATTGCGTGTGATCACCTCCGTTACTGGAGCCTCTATTTCGATAGTTTACATCATTAGTACAATTGAATTGCACATAATCACTATAACTCTCATGATTACCGACTTTCATATTTCGCAAAGACCGTTTTCGACATACAATTGAAGATTCCTCTATATTTTTTGCAGGCGAGCTTCGCATATTCCTAAGTTCCTGTTTAACGATCTTACTTTTTCTATTAGACGTACTTCCAACAAGTTTACTTCTGCAGTTAAAATCAGACAGTGTGATCACCTCCCTTACCAAACGACGCATTTCCGTCAAATAATAGGTTCGTGTTTGTGATACAATTGCATTTAGCTTCGCCTCCTATCAAGAATTTGTAAACAGAAAAACAATTACATTTCAAAGTTTCATTAATAGATTGAAGACAGTTAAGACATGACGATTGTAATTCTTCAGTAGAGACAAAGATTAAGATAAAGCACATATAACAGCCTGTGGAACCTCGCCATAATAGAGTTGTAAAGATTTGGTTTGTCTTATTTCTGTGTGTTCTCTGGGTAAATGAGAATTAACTTTACATGCAAACACGCATACACACAAACACAAACGCATACACACTCACCACCTAGTCAAAACAGAAAAAAACAGTAAAAACGAGTCAGATTTGTTACCACTAGCATAATCAATTGAAAACCCAAAATGTATAAATATGTATGATTGTATAAGAGATGATTAGTATTCACGAAATAAATGGCCTTTATCCACTTTGTTATTTGTGCTTTCCTAATTATATGAATAATGTTTAATTAAAAAGGAATGGACATCATATATATATATATATATATATATATATATCAGGCTTAAACCCATTTAGCTTTTCAAAAAAGTTGCGTGCCGATCTACAGCGGATGAGTACTTTGTCCATTGTTCAAAACGAGAGACAGCACTGAATGCAATCAAGCTATTTGTAACCAATCGCTGCATTAATTAGTTGTGTTCACACTATGCCTCGAGATTTTTTGTATACAATACATGTGAGACCTAATCCATTAGATTAGTAGCTCTTAGATGTTTTATAAAATTGATCATCTTTTCGTTAGGACAATATCCTCTAAAGGTTAAATACAAAACTCGCATCCGAGACATACTTTCCGAACAATAGATAAGTGCTCCTTGTTAGACAGAAATAAGATTCTTTCAATTGCGTTCGCTCGATAACATCTAACGTATGTTTTGATATCGATTATCTTGAATAGAATTATTCTCTCAGCCAGTGACAGACTAACCTAAGACAATATGACAGTAGCAAAAATGGCTAAGATCAGCCACAACCAATCTGAGTATCGTCCATGTGAACGTCATATTTGCATCACGAAAATCCTGCGTGATATGATATAGTTGAGATCTTGTTGGAAATTTCTAGTCCAATATTGAATGTCTAACTATTTTGTTTTACGTTTATAAAGTTAATAGCTGAGTATGGTCCTGTCTATGAAGCGGTACGGTTAAGAACGCAAAAAGGCTTTATTTGCAATGTCGCCTTTGTCTTTAAGTTGATTTTAAAGGATAATATACGAGAAATGTTCTTTAACATGACAAATGCAAAATAAAAATTTATATAAATAAATTCGCAGAGATATTAATGAACGGAAATGTTTAGGGATCAGGCGTTAATACATAAATTAGGGAAAATCTTATTAAGTAGATAAGCTATTTTCCACCGTTCAAGAAATGAAATGAATGACCAAGCATCAAATAAACGCAGCAATTCGCCAAAAATTGTACCGCAATTGATCAACCAAGATTTTTCACCGCGCACTGTATTATCATTATATATATATATATATATATATATATATATATATATATATATAAGAACAAAACAAGTACTCCATGGAATAAAATTTATTAATAAATCTTATTTCTACCAGTATCTACAGCCATTGTTCTGGATTCGTTAGTATATTCGTTCATCCAATCCCACTGTACATGTTGTTGTGACGTCAACACCTTTGTCTGTATACAAATTTCAATGTACCTGCAACGCTCAGTACATCGGCAGATTAAAAAAAGGCTCGAAAGAAGAATAAATCAGCATCTCTCTCAAAAACTATTAAAGAGGGGTGCAGCTCCTGCACAAAAATCAGCAATTTTCGAACATGTACTACTCACAGGTCATGCTGTTAGTAGTATCAATTTTTCAGTTCTCTACAAGGCAAAAACAGAGAAAATGCTTCTGGCTTTTGAAGCTATTGCAATTAATATGCTGAAGCCCTGCTTAAACGTGCAGAAAATAATTCAAAAAGAAATTAAATTGGACTGGAACAAATACATAACCGACATGCCTTTAAAAATAGCCAACGCTTCGCAAAATACGACACATACATCAATTACGGACGCAATTACAATGAAAGCGATGACAAACCAAATGATGCTACGCAAAAGGAGTGGTCTAAATTGCGCAAAGCAAAGGCTAGCATAACGAAGAGGAGATTGGTTACAACACATGTACAGTGGGATTGGATCAACGAATATACTAACGACTCCAGAACAATGGCTGCAGATACTGGTAGAAATAAGATTTATTAATAAATGTTATTCCATGGAGTACGTTGTTTTGTTCTTACATTTTAAAAAATGGTG
>JAQBSW010007689.1:0-39147 GCA_029291075.1 Eudiplozoon nipponicum | reverse complement strand
GTAAAAGTCTTCCTCGCTCTATTGCAAATTGATGTCTGGGATCTAGTCATTCTTATATTGAGGAATTGAGAGTTGTCTGATGACTGGTTAAATAAAATGGAATTGGCGTTTACTTCAAGCTCGCAAATTCCTGATTCTGTTTGTTAGGCTGTTAACCAAGTTTCTTTTGTGTTATTTTGGCACACGTACTATAATCAATGTTGCGATCTTGATATAATCACCTGACCCATTAATTACTCACATATGTTAGTATAAACTAAGAATTTTATAGTGTGAAAAGGGCAATTCATCCAGTACAGCAGTTTCGTCCTTATTGGGAACTCATCACGTACTGGCCAGAATTTTCTGCGGACAGGGCTCGAACCTGGGCGCGTCTGCTTCCGAATCTGGTGCTCTAACCACTGAGCCACCAAAAAAGGACAAAACCGGTTTACTGTATTAATTGCCTATTCTACACTATACACTTCTTAGTTTATACTGGCATATGTATGTACATAAAAGGTCACGTGTTCATATCAAGATCGCAAACGTGATTATAGTAATTGTAATCACTGCCCGCGCAACCAATGTTCGTTTACTTTTGGCACACTGATAATATGGTTCATATATATATATATATATATATATATATATATATATATATATGGTGAAAGTTGCAAACATTTAATGTTCGTGACTGTATAGAAATCGTGTAGCTGACATTTCCAGTCGAGTACAAGACTACTAGAGTTGAGAGCCGCATATCTAATTTTGCTTTCCATATACATGCATTGCGGTTTGTTCCTCACTGGTCAGTTGGCCGTCGTACTTCGATGATGACCATGGATGGTAGAAACGCGTCAGTGCGTGCCACTGGCGGTATTTTTAATTACTTTGTTTGCAGACTAACCAAACACAAACACAAACAAGGTAAAAATGATAAAATACATATGTATCTTCATATTACTCCATTTACATTAAGCTATAGATTTTTTTTATATTTGAACGCGTCATCACCCAGTCTTTTTAAATAATACCCTGTATTTTAACTACAATAAGTGCAACTATAAAACGAGAATTAAAAAAAATCAATAGATATACATGTATTTTGCTTCGTTGTACATAGAAACATGTGAAGCCATTTAAGGCTATGTGGTTAAACTAAATGCAACAAGAAGAGATATTATTAACAAACTAACAAGTATTCTGATTGACTCCTGGCAAATTAGCATATTGAATAGCCATTATGCACAAAATTACAACATAATTGGTCATTTTCCATGAGTGAAATTTTTTAAGCAGAATAAAATTAAAAAGAGCTCTAATTATTCAATTTTTATGGCAATAGCACTTATCTGTGCTCAACTTACTCGTATGAGTTTCGAAATAACTTTTCTGTACTTTGTTGACGGCAGAGAGCGTTTTCAAATGCAAGGTAGAACTTGTAATGCCTTCCAATGTAGGCGTTGCATGAACCCTCCTGCTCGAATAAACCGATATCACTGGCGTCTCCAGGCGGGCATTTGTTGCCTGATAATCGGCCGAATATGTCAACCTGTCGGATAAAAGAGCAGAACATATGCCAAATTAAACAAACTTGATGAAAGTGGTGTTTTTGCCACAACAAACACACATTTACACGTACGTAAATAGGTGAACGCACAAATGGAGGCAACTAAGGTAATTTGTAACAGAAAGTAGCTCATATGGTAACAACGCTATAGCAACAATATATCACACAAGTCGTAATAAATAACATTCAAAGCAATGGCACGAAAGTCAAACAAACAAAAATGCCCATATTTTATTTACTAGTCTAGCCGTACAGAAAATATTACCGCATGACGCGCGTGCTGACGTAATATGGCTTTCCATTGCCATCATGAGATCACACCGAAAAACTGGCTGACGGCAATCGTATCTACTGGACATGTCAAGTACGATATATGTCAGACTAAACGGAGCGACAGATGCAAGTGTGCCTGTTAAAATGGTTAATGTCATCTTGTATTGCTACACGTTAGTAATTCTTCAATACCAAGAGTGCAAACTTGAACATCGCTGATACTAAACTCGACTCAATATACCATGTAAGCAAGCAAGGTGTCAGTCTAACATTTATTATTTTATCGATATCTGCCGGCCTCTGCCATGTTAACGTACGTTAGTTCCAGGAAACAATAGACGACGGATGCCAATTGTCGCCGAAATATTTTCAAGAAATAAAGCAATTGGAATCCAGCCTGTGTTAGCCAAAACACAGATAAGGTAATGATGACTGATGAAATTGCCATCTAATTAAAGGAACCATGCTCTCGCCGTCATACACATGATAAACTCATTTTTAAATAGTTGTGTCCTAATGCAAATCAGAATAAAAGTATTGTAATTTCGGAAATATGTAGCCAGGCTCCACCGGATTTAACCAAACAAGATAATTATTTCCATTTATTTATTCGGATTGTTGCTTATTCATGACATGGTGTATATCTCACTGGCTAGGAACTACCAACATTCTTAATTAATCTAGGCCTGAATTATTGTGCACAGGAAATTAACTACCAAACTAGCAATTTTAGGCTAGTTAAATAATAATTAAAAACTCCTGCTAGCGAGGAATTAATAAATACGACTATCTGTATTGAGCATGTCATACCTAAAAAAATTTATTGATAAAAGTAAAAGAAGGTTTAAAGCAACGAATGGCAACAAAAGGTGTAGTCTGGTTGATTAATTTGCATTGCAAATTGACCTTGTGTTCATTACACACCATTCAATTTGTTAAGCTAGGTCAAAGTTATGCAATCAGTTGGTACCCTTCACATCATACGATATGGAGTTGTGCATTGTATAAGTTATATCTGCGACCTATATATGCATAATAATGTTTTTATACATAATAAGCTAGGAAATTTAGAAATGAGGAATAATGTGTATGGCGATAAAAAAATTGAATAAAGGTAATATAATGAGGATAAACAGCAATGCATTTTTATCCATTTCATAAATCAAATCAGTCACATGCTCTGACGCGTTTCGACCTCCATGGTTGTCATCAAAAGTATAAGTCCAAACAACTGATTGACGTGAATCAACCTGTCTTCAAAAAATGTATTTTAAAGCGGAAATGTAGCAGTTCTGTCTAAAAAGATGGTGCATTTAGAGTGCTGTATCGATTTCTACTACTGGACAGCCAGTAAGCACGGATTACATGCGCTGAATGAGCTACGCTTCTTATGGACGCGGACACTAGTATATAATAATGATCCTATATTATTTAATTATTTTCTAGGTCGTCATAATCGTAAAGCAGTGTCAGGGTTGAGATTCATGAAACTATCAATATCCTAATGATAACCACCGCAAGTTTCAAATAGCACAACAGTGTGAATTAATAGATTACTGAACCAACTGACGGTAGTTTTGCTTTGTTGATCGAAAACTAATTAAATACACATAGGTTTGTTTTTACTTCAAGCGCGCAAACTTGACTTAAAGAATTGTTACCACCACTCGCGCAATCAATGATTGTTTACCTCGTTTGGATGAGGTTATTAGTGCAGACACATGCACATACTTATAAATGGCACACGCTTCCCTAGTAAAGGTCTGTTATGGCTATAAGGTCAACCAGTAAGTAAAAATGAAGCCGTTCTACTAAAAGTTACCACTTGACTAACTAATTGTCAGGAAACTAAAATATTCGGAGTAAAAATTAAGACAGTAGGTGTAAAAACTGAGTTTTGCAAATCAAAGTCCACAAAATTAATCAATTCCACGTCGCGTAAAAATTTGTTCTTTACAGTATTTAATTCGCCACGAAAAAGTCCATTAAACACGTACAGTCGAAAAACACAGCAAACACCATATTTAAAGAACAACAGATAAACGCATTTTAAAGTTATAATACAACCAAAACACATGTATATTGATCGCTAAGGACGCGTAATTTTAGTTTCTGTGCATTAAAGATTAACTGAAACTGTTATGGTTTAATGAAATTTAGATATATTCACAATGATAAAAACATCGATCTGTTAAATTTTTGCCTTATCCTACTATTGAATAATTCTATATATATATATATATATATATATATATATATATATATATATATATATATATATATATATATATATATTATATATATGTCCATTCCTTTTTAATTTAACACAGTATTCTTATAATTAGGAAAACACAAATAAAAAAGTGGATAAAGGGCATTTATTTCGAGAATACTAATCAACTCTTATACAACCATGCATATTTATTCATTTTGGGTTTTCAATTGATTATGCTAGTGGTAACAAATCTGACTCGTTTTTACTGCTGTTTCTTGTTTTGACTAGTTGGTGAGTGTGTATGCGTTTGTGTTTGTGTGTATGCGTGTTTGCATGTAAAGGTCATTCTCGCAGTATTGCAAAGTGATGTCTGAGATCTGGTCATTATTGTTTTGATAGCTTGAGAATTAACCATTTGTGTGCGTTGTTCACTGTTACATATACAAGTGCTATTTTTCCCAGTATAGTTGATCGTTTCACCTTGTTGCGCAAAGTTGTTGTTTTCACATGGTAACAGCGCCAGTGTCGATTGCAGTATTAAACGCTCACATTGTTTGGAGACTTCTGTCATCGTATGCGCCTCTGTTATTTCAACTTCAGTTTGTTGCCAATCCTATTGTATGTTTGTTGATTCTAGTCGAGGGCCTGTTTGTTCTTGGCTGGATACTAGTAGATTGTTGTTTAATTTTGTTATTCTTGGCCAGTCGATAAGAATATCATGTTGATGAAACTTTTGGATATTAAGGTCAGGTGCTTGTTGTTTTATGCAAAGGGATTCATAGATAAATAATAATTTTTCTGATTTTGCTTTATGTAGAATTGTGAAATTGGTCGAGTTGAGACGGTGCCCCGTTGCCAATATATGATCGGAAATAGCTGATTATCCTGACGGTGCCAAGCCTTTGTTAATCAATTTCTGTGGAAAATATTGCTGGATTCTGCTTATCAATTGCTTCTTCGTACGTCCGATATATGTGCTACCGCACATAAATAAGAATTTGTAGACTATGAATGATTTGGAGAGAATTGGCAATTGATCTTTGGCATCCAACTTCATGATTCTCTGTGTACTAAATGTCATATTAACTTTAACACTGGGAAAGTTGTCCTTAGTTATTCTATTCAGCCGTCGTGCAATTATTGAGGCTGGTACGTCTCCTCTAAATGGTAAGTTTAGGAAAACCTGCATGACTGTATCCTCTCTAGTACGAATCTGCCGTGGTCTGAAGTTGACATCAATGAAACGCTATGGGTAGTTGTTCATTAGCAAAATTTTCCTGAGGAAGCCCAGTTCTTCCTCAATCTTGTGTTCAGAGCACATCTTCCTGATTCTGTTTGCTAGGTTGTTTACTAAGATTCTTTTGTGGGATTTTGGCACACTACTGTTGTAGTGAATGTACTGTCCGGTGAAAGTGGATTTTCTATGTATGGCCAGTGTCAAATCTTCGTTTGCTTCTCGAGTGAGTTTGATGTCAAGGAAGGAAAAACTGTCGTCTTTCTCTACCTCGAGAGTGAATTTGATGTCTGGATCGACTCCATTTGCTTGTTTGAGGATACCGTCAAGCAGGTTTTCCTAAACTTATCATTTAGAGGCGACGTACCAGCCTCAATAATTGCACGGCGGCTGAATAGAATAACTAAGGACAACTTTCCCAGTGTTAAAGTTAATATGAAATTTAGTACACAGAGAATCATGAGGTTGGATGCCAAAGATCAATTGCCAATTCTCTCCAAATCATTCAAAGTCTACAAATTCTCATGTATGTGCGGTAGCACATATATCGGACGTACGAAGAAGCAATTGATAAGCAGATTCCAGCAACATTCTCCACAGAAATTAATTAACAAAGGCTTGGCACCGTCAGGAAAATCAGCTATTTCCGATCATATATTGGCAACGGGGCACCCTGTCAACTCGACCAATTTCACAATTCTCCATAAAGCAAAATCAGAAAAATTATTATTTATATATGAAGCCCTTTACATAAAACAACAAGCATCTGACCTTAATATTCAAAAGTTTCATCAACATGATATTCTTATAGACTGGCCAAGAATAACAAAATTCAACAACAATCTACTAGTATCCAGCCAAGAACAAACAGGCCCTCGACTAGAATCAACAAACATACAATCGGATTGGCAACAAACTGAAGTGGAAATAACAGAGGCGCATACAATGACAGAAGTCTCCAAACAATGTGAGCGTTTAACACTGCAATCCACACTGGCGCTGTTACCATGTGAAAACGACAACTTTGCGCAACAAGGTGAAACGATCAACTATACTGGAAAAAATAGCACTTGTATATGTAACAGTGAACAATTCGCATAAATGGTTAATTCTCAAGCTATCAAAACAATAATGACCAGATCTCAGACATCACTTTGCAATACTGTGAGAATGGCCTTTACATGCAAACACGCATACACACAAACACAAACGCATACACACTCACCAACTAGCCAAAACAAGAAACAGCAGTAAAAACGAGTCAGATTTGTTACCACTAGCATAATCAAATGAAAACCCAAAATGTATAAATATGCATGATTGTATAAGAGATGATTAGTATTCACGAAATAAATGGCCTTTATCCACTTTGTTATTTGTGTTTTCCTAATTATAAGAATATATATATATATATATATATATATATATATATATATATATATATATATACATATATATTCAAGTTGAGACGAATGGCAGAATTTTGAGCAGGTACGTTGCCAGTGTAAACAGAGCATCAAATCAATTAGCAAAGGTAATTTATACAGTATACCAGTTTCGTCCTTATAAGGAACTTATCATGTAATACCCAAAATTTGTCAATAAAAGGAGTCGAACCGGTGTGCATTTGCTTCGGAGTCTGGACTCTGTCCACTACGCAACAAGTGCCGCATAAAAAAATTCATTTCGCCATAACTTCTCCAAGTGGCGTGATGTCTGATGTGTAATGAAACATTGAGGTGGCTAATTAGAATTTTAGGTATTAATAGATTCCCAGTAGGTTCTACCTAATGGAAGTTTAACCAAAGTAAATAAATTGGTATTACTCAAAATTTTGTGTAATTTGCAACACGAGGCGTACATCGGATGGAGTTCCAGGCCAAGAAGCAATTGTGCCACGGTTCAAATACCGTCCGCAGCAAATTCTGGACAGTTCTTGACAAATTTCATATAAAGACGAAAGTTGTCTACAAAATGAATTTCGTTTGCTTCATGAGGTAATATTGAGTTTATACTGAATATACATATAATTGAACTCTTGTCATTAGATTTCAAGTCTATATATATATATATATATATATATATATATATATATATATATATATTACAAGCGCCGGCTTAAACATTCCAAAGTTTCATCAACATGATATTTAATAGACTGGTCAGGAAACACAAAACCCAATAACAATTTGATAACATTCAGGCAAGTCCAAACACCAACTAGATCAGACTCAACAACATTCGATCGGATTGAAAACAATGTGATGAAAAATCATCTACACATACGGTATCACAACCTTTGTGAACAGCGACAGAAACCTAAAAAAACAACACCGCAATCCGCACACTCTGCGCTGTTACCAAGTGGACAGAACAAAATTAAGGAACAAGGCGAAATGAAAAACGACACTCGGGAAAAAGTATTTTGACACGTAACAGCCATCAATGAAAACAATTGGTTAACTCTCAATCTATCGATGTAAGACTAGCCAGATCTCAGATCTCGGTTTGCAATACAGCGAGAAATAACCCTACAAGCAAAAAAGCACACACGGTCACAGACGCATATACATTAAATAATCAGGTCAAAAAAGAAATAGAGGTACAACTGAGTCAGACTAGTTGCCACCCCCATAATTAAATAAAATCCCATTATGTATTCAAATTAAAGATTATAAAGTGATGATGAGTAGTCGCAAAATAAATGGTCATTATCCACTCTTTTATTAATGTGTTTTCTTCCATAATAAGAAATGTACTGTCTAATATTCGCAGTCATTGAACATATTTAAGAATATATATATATATATATATATATATATATATATATATATATATATATATATATATATATATAGGTAAAACCAATGGTCAGACCGGGAAAATTAAAACTACTTTTTTGCATTTGAAGCTTTCCTTGATTTTTAGTGTGGAGTCACATTATTCTCTACTATGTTCATAAACAATTTGATTAATCATTTTTTTCTAATGAAACTTCCATTGAACAGTATGAGAATCATGGTTTCGTCCAAGTGATTTGAAGAATAAACAAAAGTCATTTTAACATATTATGACATAGGAGTTATAACGTGTTCATGGGTAACTTTTTTCGTATGTGTGTATGTGTGTGGAATTATTGGTTGCGGTAGTTCCTTGGAGTAGTCGCTTAGATCTGTTACATCACTTTTGCCGTGCAGTTACTTTCATTGATTTTTTATACTACGCGTACGCTTCTGCCAATTTGACACTTCAGATGTAGTGCAGTCGTCATACGCAATCGTACGTGTTATACTTGTCTAATTTTGTCTTCACTCTCGCTCACCATTGCAATTATTCTCTAACGTTGTTCTACGCATCTGACGTAAATCATTGATAATGATAGTAAATTTGCATAACTAAATCTGTGCCGCCGATACAAATAGCAATGCTCTTGTATTAATAGTTTTTTTATGCCAATTGTCTTCCTTCTTTCAACAGCAGACACTGTTATTCTTCCGATAACTTTGACAGGTATAAGCACCTTAGGCATTAATTACTTGCATATGTCAGTATAAACTAATAATTGTAGGGTGTAGAAAAGGCAATTCATCCAGTAGACCGGTTTCGTCCTTCTCGGAAACTCATCACGTACTGGCACGAATTTGCCGCAATCTGGTCCTCTAACCACTGAGCCACCTTGCCGTGCAACAAATGTTCGTTTAACTTTGATAGATGTGGGCTTGTGTATTCGTAGCTGCGCCAATAATTGCAAACATTTTCGTATTATTTTCCTTCCCTTCAGAGATATTTCTGCGCAGATGATAATGATTCCACTGATTATGATATCTTTATATGATCCTGACGAACTTTTCGATGATTCGTCAATTACCGTCTTCTTTTTAATTCTTTTAATCTTTGGCCGGATAAATTGGATATCGCCTAAGTGAACGTTCTGTACGTCGAGAACCGGCTCTTGATCTTAAGTAGCAAGTGCTTTATATATTTTGACTTTACCTTTAAAAGCAATGCAAATTTTAAATGTTGAAATAAATTGCGCGGTTCTGGCCTTCTTGTTTTTTATCCTTCCGCCATTTTCTTGTGCGCGACAATTGATAGCACTCGCAGGTTGGTAAAATCTTGAATTATTTACATTTCAGAATCAGAGTTAATCATAAATCCAACTAAGAGACCGAGACTACGGATTTGAGATAGTAAACGGAAAAATTTAGATAGAGTTCGAAATTGGTAATTTGGCTATAATTGTGGTGAATCTAGTGCACTTCGGGGAACTTGCATAGTTATATGTTGATTTACATATATATTGGATGGATTGTCTACGTATATGCATATATAAATTTATTTATGAATGGACATGTAAATATTTAAATAATATCTAGGAGCAACTCTCAGGGTTGCTTATATGTTTATTTAGATATGCAGATAATATATGACGTGTACACGTAAATATATATGGATGGATGAATATTACCAATCTATATAAGATGTGCGAGAAACTCACATGGTTGCTTATATGCTATTCAGATATTTGCAATATTTATGTCGATGAATATTTAGGTTCTTATAAGATTTGAGGGGACCTCACATTGTTTCTTATATGTTGGTTTAGATATACATAATATATAGCGTATGTAGACGTGTAAATGTACGGATATATATGTATTCATATAAAATGTGAGTATAAATAAAAATATTTATGTAAAGTAGATATAATAAATACTCAGGGTGAATAGTACTTGAAGTTCAAAGAACTCATTGTTTTGCTTATAGATATATATATATATATATATATATATATATATATACCCATAAATACATAGACATATAAAAAGATATATAAATATTAGAAAATGTGTTTTGACTGATATAAATTATCCATTGAGGGAATCACAGTGTTGCTTATATGATATTCATATTATATATGGTGTATACATTTATATATATATATATATATATATATATATATATATATATATATTATTAATTAGGAAGAAAAGAACACATTAATAACAGTGGATAAAGGCCATTTATTTCGTGAATACTAATCATCGCTATACAATCATTCATTTATATACATTTTGGGTTTTCAATTGATTATGCTAGTGGTAACAAATCTGACTCGTTTTTACTTCTGTTTCTTGTTTTGGCTGGTTGGTAAGTGTGTATGCGTTTGTGTTTGTGTGTATGCGTGTTTGCATGTAAAGGTCATTCTCGCAGTATTGCAAAGTGATGTCTGAGATCTGGTCATTATTGTTTTGATGGCTTGAGAATTAACCATTTGTGCGCATTGTTCACTGTTACATGTACGAGTGCTATTTTTCCCAGTGTAGTTGATCGTTTCACCTTGTTGCGCAAATTTATATTTTCCACATGGTAACAGCGCCAGTGTGGATTGCAGTGTTGAACGCTCATATTGTTTGGAAACTTCTGTCACCGTATGCGCCTCTGTTATTTCCACTTCAGTTTGTTGCCAATCCGATTGTATGTTTGTTGATTCTAGTCGAGGGCCTGTTTGGTCTTGACTGGATACTAAAAGTATGTTGTTGAATTTTGTTATTCTTGGCCAGTCGATTAGAATATCATGTTGATGAAACTTTTGAATATTAAGGTCAGGTGCTTGTTGTTTTATATAGAAGGGCTTCATAAATAAATAATAATTTTTCTGATTTTGCTTTATGTAGAATTGTGAAATTGGTCGAATTGACAGGGTGCCCCGTTGCCAATATATGATCGGAAATAGCTGATTTTCCTGACGGTGCCAAGCCTTTGTTAATCAATTTCTGTGGCAAATGTTGCTGGATTCTGCTTATCAATTGCTTCTTCGTACGTCCGATATATGTGCTACCGCACATACATGAGAATTTGTAGACTATGAATGATTTGGAGAGAATTGGCAATTGATCTTTGGCATCCAACCTCATGATTCTCTGTGTACTAAATGTCATATTAACTTTAACACTGGGAAAGTTCTCCTTAGTTATTCTATTCAGCCGCCGTGCAATTATTGAGGCTGGTACGTCGCCTCTAAATGGTAAGTTTAGGAAAACCTGCTTGACGGTATCCTCTCTAGTGCGAATCTGCCGTGGTCTGATGTTGACATCAATGAAACGCTCTGGGTAGTTGTTCATTAGCAAAATTTTCCTGAGGTAGCCCAGTTCTTCCTCAATCTTGTGTTCAGAGCAGATCTTCCTGATTCTGTTTGCTAGGTTGTTTACTAAGTTTCTTTTGTGGGATTTTGGCACACTGCTGTTGTAGTGAATGTATTGTCCGGTGAAAGTGGATTTTCTATATATGGCCAGTGTCAAATCCCCGTTTTCTTCTCGAGTGAGTTTGATGTCAAGGAAGGGAAAACTGTCGTCTTTCTCTACCTCGAGAGTGAATTTGATGTCTGGATCGGCTCCATTTGCTTGTTTGAGGATTTCGGAAGGGTCTGCTGCTTCTGAGATGAACAACAAGATATCATCTACATACCTTTTGTAGAGTGCGCACTGGTCAATTATACATTTTAGGCTCGTTTTTTCCAGATGATACATGTATACATACATGTATACATCTGCCAGGAGGGGTGCGATGCAACTTCCCATAGCTACACCATTGATCTGGCGGTAGTATATCCCTTCGAATGTAAATTGCACGTTTTTAGTACATGCTAATATGAGGTCTTTGATGTCATTGGTGTCTATAGGGAAATCAAAAAACTCATTTTTGATGAGGTCACACAAGATCTCCGTTGTCTTATCCAGTGGTATGTTTGTAAATAAGGATGAGACGTCAAGCGAGACCATTTTATTCTGTAGGATGTTCTTCCCCTTCAATTCATTTGCTAGTTCGAAGGAGTCCTTGATAGTGTTTGCGTTTATGATGCTCCGTATTGGTTAAATTATTTTGCAGATAAACTTGGCTAGTTTATGTTGTTGAGCGTTGATCATTGACATAATGGGCCGCATCGAGGGAGCTCCTGTGGCAACAAACTGAAGTGGAAATAACAGAGGCGCATACGGTGACAGAAGTTTCCAAACAATATGAGCGTTCAACACTGCAATCCACACTGGCGCTGTTACCATGTGCAAAATACAAATTTGCGCAACAAAGTTAAACGATAAAATACACTGGAAGAAATGGCACTCGCACATATATGAGCGAACAATGCGCACAAATGGTTAATTCTCAAGCCATCAAAACAATAATGACCAGATCTCAGACATCACTTTGCAATACTGCGAGAATGACCTTTACATGAAAACAAGCACACACACAATCACGAACGCATATACATTTACCAACCAGCCAATACAAGAAATAGATCTAAAAGCAAGTCAGATTTGTTACCACTAGCATAATCAATTGAAAACCCAGAATGTATATAAATGAATGATTGTAGAGCGATGATTAGTATTCACGAAATAAATGGCCTTTATCCACTTTGTTATTAATGTGTTCTTTCTTCCTAATTACAAATATACTATGTAATATTAAAAGGCATGGACATTATATATATATATATATATATATATATATGATGGATAAATAAATAATTAAAAAAGATGGGAGAAGAGCCCACATGGTTGCTTATAATATTATCAATAAATACATGAGGTATAGTGTGTTGATATATAAGTAAATTGAAATTTATTTATAAGATGTGGGTATAAATTAATATAAATATGTAAATAATAAAAAAATTTAAATAAAAGTATTACTAGTATAATAAATACCCAAGGTGTTTCGTAGAAATCCACCTTTTTGCTTACATGTAATTTTATATGCACAGATATATATATATATATATATATATATTTTGCTTTTCAATTGATTAGGCCATTGGTAACAAATCTGACTCGTTATTACTGTTGTTTCTTGTTTATATATATATATATATATATATATATATATATATATATATATATATATGTGTGTGTGTGTGTGTGTGATTTGGACACCGATATTTAAATGAAAAAGTAGTTTATATAGGATATGAGTATAAATGTGTATTTGGTTGAGATACGATTCGTTAAGATAGGCTCCATATTCAGTCCTATCCAAACGCTAGTATAATACTATATTCTTCCAACAGTTTTGCTAACTTCTCTCTCTCTCTCTCGTTATATAACCTATTGCACACAGGATGACATTAGGTAAACCAGGAATTTGAGGATTATTGTAATATGATTAAAATCAAAATTTTTGTTGATCCTTCTACGAGTCCGGTAAAATAATTTAAAAAATCGAGGAATCATGGATCGGCGTGTATGACAATTCATAGGGGTTGCTTATAATTATTCTATAAATGTCACTCTAGATTATAGTACACATAGGTGTATATAGGTTTTTTGTTGGAGGGTAGGTGACGTGGATAAGTTTGTGTAAACATTTGAGTATGAAAGAATAGGTACGAAGACCGGATATTATGCCAGACAATACAAAACATTCTAGAAATGAAAATAAATATAAATAGATCTGTCTTGAATGAGGATGCCACATATACAAAAAAAAATTTTTCTATGAGTATGGTGTCAAACCTGAAGTGGGGACTGGAAATAAAGTCCCGAATATTCGAAAAAAATTCAAAAAATCTGGCTCCAAAGTCATTTTCAGACAAGCAGCTAATGGACGGCTTCAAAAGGTAGGGACAATTAAAAACGAATCAAACAAGGTCAAAAATCGGTGCACCAGGAAAAGACTTTACCGACCTACGAGTGCTACTGCAAAATAGGTTTGATCTGCTTTAAGGCCTATGCCGATAATGCGTTCTGGTATAACTGACTACCCTGCTGAAACTAGACCTTCGCCTTTTTTATTCTGACGCAAATGTGGATTGATGTGGCGTATCAACTGGTTTGTGTTTATATAATTGATATTAAAGCTACCTTTAGACGATTAGCATCTGATATGATAGAGGAAGCTGGTATTTAGCATCTATTCTTAAGACTTGCTGTGCATCAAAAACCATATTTAAATTTAAATTTTCGGGAAATGACCTGTGTTACTCAATTTGGTCTTCCTCGTAGGATTGTAAATTAGCTAAGAGTAACGTCACGTTCAGGGATGTCATTTCCATGCCCGCAATTTTTTCATCTCTCAATTGTTCCTTAACTCCAAAGAATCTTCGCTTGTTCGTTCGTTTATTATGCTCCTTAAAAGCTGAAGTAAACTGCGTAACCTGTTTGATGGTTTGCATGACTGGGTGTTGTTCAGGTATATTTATTTTTAACTCTAACACGAGAGGCGATAAAATTGAAACAACCGAAGAATGAAAGATTGACAAATAGATAAAGAAATGAAGATATGTTAACATAGAGACTGAAGAAACAATAATTATTCGAAATAAGAATGTTTTTAAAGTTAAAGCGTATTTATTGGAATTGATTTTTGAGTGATGTGTGACACTTTATTAATCATTAAATCATCATATCAGTTGTAAATATTTCGATTCTTAACCTAAAATAATGCATGAGTTAGTAGATCAAGCTAGGCTATTATAGAGTAGGTAACTGTTTTATATGCAAGTATTTATTGGGTGTAGCGATCCTTGTAACAAATTAGTTTAGTTGTGACCAGAAGGATAAACCAAAGACAGCGATGAACGGAAAGTATAATCTCATGCACATTCGTTTCGTGCTTACTGGCGACTCATCAGTAGGAGCCGGTATTACGCCCTTTAACCACTATATATTTGGTAGAAGAATGTGGAATAATAGGACGGTACAATCTCCTAGACGAATGTGTAAACCTGTAATAGTGAAGCTAACATCATCTAAAGTCAACGACAATGCGACTTCAACGCTAACTCACACTATATAATATATATACCGAGTCTGTAAGGATACTAACACTATGGCTATTGTAAGGTATCGATACCAACATTATAGTACCGAAAAGTACTTGGTACCAACATGATGATATCAATGTATACTATAGTTCACCGAAATTGAGAATTACAACTATTTCTCAACACCTGTTACTCCAGTAAATCCATACACTCTGGCCTTGATCGATATCAGTTATCACATTTCGCGGTAAGCATGACATCATTCAATTCAATATATTACAGTTAAATACTGTTTGTTGCGAAGAACTAATATATATGCAAGTATGTATTAGGTGTTGCGAACCTAGTAACAAATTAGTTCAGTTGTGACCAGAAGGATAAACCAAAGGCAGCATGAACGGAAAGTATAATCTCATGCACATTCGTTTCGTGCTTACTGGCGACTCATCAGTAGGAGCCGGTATTACGCCCTTTAACCACTATATATTTGGGTGCAGAATGTGGGATAATAGGACGTATATATATATATATATACATATATATATATATATATATATATATATATATATATATATATATATATATATTTATAATATGTTTTTCTCTTTGATCTTTGAGATAAATTTTGTATGGTTTTTCAGCTTAAAATTAATTTCCATGTGCCAAGCTGCTACAAGCAAATTGGGAGATGGAAATTGCGTTATTACTTTAATTAATTTGTTTTTTTTTGGCTTTCGATTGTACGGGGATAATTTGGTTGCTTGTTGGTTATATCTCCATGAAACAAGCTTGTATATTCTTCTTTTGACATATACTATAAGTGTTATACACTGCGTAATAAGGCTTTCCTATATGGACTTTGTCGTTAATTTATATATTTTTGTATTTTTTATTGAATTAATTCTGACCATTTCGATCTTGCATGTGGCTATATTTATTGAGAGAGATAAAGAAGGAACGAGAAAGTGAGAGAGAGAGTTACTTAGAGATAATTCGGTTGGATTTTCATATATGAACTTTTAGCACTAATTCCAAAATATATTTCATCTGTTTTAGACAAAGTCATCCTTCGATTTACCATTTAAGTATTGAATTTGGGCGCTAGTCACAGGCAGAGCTTTCTAGTAATTATGCCGTTATTTGAAACTATAGAGAACAAGATTGACACACAAAAGATATATAAACAGACGTCCTTGTGAGGTTGGCAGTCTTAGCTCCGGAAATAAAGAATCATATAATGTTTCGTCATTTCTTCTGATTTGTTGGTGAGGTAATTGGCAGTTGAACTCCGCCATCAACTTGTATCATTAAAAGGGAAGGTAGCAACACTTCGCTCGTCTAAGAGTCGCCCAGTTGATGAGGAAATTAAATAGACGAACGATAGAATACTTAACTCCTCACTGACCTGCGGAGAGTACAATGGTGCTCTAGGCTGTTCTAAAAATTTGTGGATCTTCGGTTTTCTCAACGACCTGACTGGAGCCATACGAACTGACTTGGCACTTGGAATTGCAAGGAGCAGCTGAGCTCGATACTCATTGCCGGCAATAGTTTCAACATTGTTCTTTAAAGAATTGTTTAAGCCCTTCTTTGTGATTTTCTGTTAGCAGCTGATTTCCATTAAAATTCAGTCTGTATTGTTACATGGCACTGACTATCTCTGATATTTAAGTATGTATTAGGTGTTGCGAACCTAGTAACAAATTAGTTCATTTTTGACTATAAGGATAAACCAAAGACAGCATCAACGGAAAGTATAATCTCTGTATTTATTCCTTGTTCGTTGAACTACGTATCGAGCAATTCATTTAATTAACAGATGATAAAAATTATCGATATAGGTCCGAATATGAAGTAGTATCTCGTTTATTTTTAATGACATAGAAGTGTGCTCCAAGAGCAAATGCCACTGTAAAACGAAGTATACACGCGATGATTGTAAGCATGACGAAGCAGATCATGGAGACAATTTTTACTACAAACTCCCGAGCACAGCCCTTCCATGAACTTTGATTGGCCAAACCAGTTGGAATGACTCCAACCAGGCCATAAGTTAGACCAAAACTCTATAAGCACCTTACACATGGGGGAGTCACACCAGAGAGACAATTTTTAACAACGCTTGCCGAGCGCAGCAGTTCTTCGCACTTTGAATGGCCAAACCAGTTGAATTGGCTCCAACCAGATTGTTATGTAAACAAAAATTGACTAAACATTTAACTAATTGTGGAATAACGTCAATGCGGCCAATTATGTTAATGATTAACACAATGTAGTATAAGACAACAAAATTGCTAAGCATTATCCTATTTCCCTTAGGAAGCATAATAAACGAACACAAAAATTAATCAAATAAATTTTGCAGTTTTGATGAATACACTTGTCTCATTTCCATTTGTCAATATAAACTAATGTAGTAGACCGGTTTCGTCCTTATTGGGAACTCATCACGTACTGGCCAGAATTTGCCGCGGACAGGGCTCGAACCTGGGCACGTCTGCTTCGGAATCTGGTGCTCTAACCACTGAGCTGTTTTGCAGCACGTTTCACACAACTTTCATTTATATACTAACTAAAGTTTCTTGGTTAGCCTTTCATTTAGGCGAAGCCTATAGGGCAGCCCTTTAGACCTGAAGTTCCAAATTACCACACACAATCATATTTTAACAGACACCACACTACCTGGGGAAGTGGTATTGAATTGAACATTTATATAATCAAACGAACATTGATCGTGTGGGAGGTCTACCAGATTAATTGGCTTTTCTACATTATACTTAATTTATATTGATGAGTGTATGTATATAATGGAACTGGTGTTAATATCAAGACCGTAACCTGGATTTAATTAATTTTTATCACCGCCCGAGCGAACAATGTTCATTTAATAATATAAAACGTTAATATCTCTTTCTATTTGGCAGAACAATTTAAAGATAAGCACGTTGAGGACATAAAATTGGCATGCCCTGATGTAAAGTCACTCTGCACTAACGTATCTTTAGAAGAAACTGCATTAATCGCGTGCGAGTTGATGAGAAAATAGTGTGCCAACATTGCTTTTAACAAAGAGGACTTTAAAGACCTAATGCTCATATGTATATAAAACGCAGTCTTACTTTGAAGGGCAATAATTCTACATGAAGAGGGTATGAAGATCACTTGCTCCTATTCCTGCGAAACAAAATTCATTTGGAAAAAGTTTTGGACAAATAAAGTCTTGGACAACATAAAGTTCTCAATAGGAAAGAGTCGAAAAACACATTGCCTTTTCTGTACATACAATTAAATCGAGAAAACGACGAACGAATTTCTCGAGCTTTAATTAATAAATCAGCATACACGAGTCAACATATTAATTTTCAAATTTTTTTACCTTAGTCATAAAAGAGAAACATGGTGAACAATCTAGGCAAAAGTGTCAGGAGGATTTATTCTGGTCGTAAAATCGAGGAAGAGTTTCCCAAAATAAGAGAAGTAATACAGGAGAAATGACACGCGTAGCGGTCTGTTAATGTTAAAATACACCGAAAACATATCGAACAGAAGACAATGAGAACAGAAAGGTGTACCTCAATTTTTAATATCAAGGGGAATTTAAGGCAACAATCATCGGAAGACGATTAAATCGAGGAAACAAGCTAATTTTCCCTATATAAGTCTAAATATCATTTTTGATGCACGGTACGTCATAAGAGTAGACGTTAAAGAGCAGTTTCCGTCATCATGCGAATTGCTAAACGTCTACAACTTTGAACGTAACTGTATTTGCATATATAGAACAAAAAACAGCTGATGAGATGCACCAATACACACTTGCGTCAGATGCTCATAAACGAAGGTCTAGTACTAGCAGCGAAGTCAGCTATAACAGATAATTATCAGCACAGAATTTAAAGCAGATCAAAATAATTTTGCGTCCTTTAAAAGGTAAAGTCAAAAAGATTTATGACAATGTATAAGGCACTTGCTACTTAAGAGCAAGAGCCAGTTCTCCGCGCACAGAAGTTGCACCCAAGCGATATCCAATTGAACCGAACCAAGATTAACAGAAATAAAATGGTGGCGATAATGGACGAACCATCACAAAGTTCATCCGGATCAAAAATAAAATCAGGACCAAGACCTACAAGGACATCATTATCAGCAATATCATCATCAACCACACAGGAATTTGTCTCCGAAGAAAATGAAAAATAATGCGACATTTTTTGCAGCTAGTGGTTCGGCAACAAATCTACAAGCCTTCACCGGTCACAATTATCTGAAAGAATACAAAGTGTCAGCTGATAAAAACGTACAGACAATTAACATAAAAATAACTAATAATACCAGAGAATTTTGCAATCTCTATCGGCGGACTTACACAGATTATGTTATAGAAATTTTCTGAGATTATCTAAGTCCTTTAAATCAAGTTTCCGAGTTCTAAACAAACACCAATCCCACTGTATTTAACCAGCCGTCGAACAACATGGCAAAACTACCGTCAGCCACATGTAATGACACATTTCGACCTTCCATGTTCATCATCAGAGTACGACGGCGAACTGACAAGTGAGTGTCAAACTGCAATGCATATATATGGAAAGGAAATTTATGTATGCGGCTCTCACATCTAGTAGTATCGCATACATTGTACTTGACTGGAAATGTCATCTGCGCAATTCTTATGTAGTCACGAACATCAACGTTTTGCATCACTGTTTGTTCTAACCACTGAAAATTGGGTCTACACAATATTGCTGTCTATTGATTTACACTTCGTTGCTTCATTTCCAGCATCGTAAAAAACAGAAAAAACACTCAGTAAACAATTATCTGATCTGTGTTTTGACTAACATAGGCTGAATTCCATTTGTTTTCGTCTTCAGTTCACTAATCACAAGACTACATTTATTCAGGTGTATTAACATAGTTCGAGACAAATCTATACACATTTATTTTAATTTTAGACTCGCTCATATTTAGGGATTTTTTTGGAATAGAATAACTTTATGTGGATTCAAACCACAAATGTTCCATCAAATAGAAAATTATATTTGAAAATGTACAATATATAAAAAAAGATATCACATCACATAAATATGTGCAATTGGTCTCCAGATATAATGTACAATATATCAACATCGGAAAATTCGGCTGTAATATCACTACATACGTCATATCAATTTTGATATAATTAATTTGATATAGGAAAAATCGTTCTTATTAATTAATCAAATTTGTACAATAATCGATAATATAAATCGTGATATATTCATCATCGAAATAGAAAAAAATTAAGGTTTAATTCCAGTGTAACATTATGCAAAAATAAAAACAATGAATAGCAATTGATTATATGTAGTGTTGACTAACATGATGGTATAATGCATAACATTTCAATTTTAATAATACAAATCATGGAAATAAAAATCTCAAGATGTTATGTTGCTGATAACAATTATCCTTTTCTTTTATTCAACCATGAGAAAGTAATATGATAATCAAAATTAAAAAGATAAGCAGGATTGTAGATTTTTTCTCGTGCAGTACATAAAAATTTAAAAGAGATCTTAGATGGAGGCCTTTCTCGAAACCCCTTTGGTAATTCATTGTAAATTTTGTAAATTTTTCGAAAAAGAGAATAACTTCCCGGCAACATGTCCCACCAAAGGAGGAGAGATCGCCAAATCTCCAGATCTCGTTTCAACTTCATGAATCTTCCTTTTTGGATTCATATAAGCATCAGTCCACTGGTTCAAATAGAAAACTTTTATGAAATAGCACATCCTCCGAAACCAAAAAGTTTGCAGTGATACACTTTAGTATCGTTTGATAAGATACTTCTATTTATTTGTGCCCATCTGTTCTTAGCACTGCTAACTATCCTTTCAATATATCTCTCAGCGGAAGCTGTACATTGAATAGTTATGCCCAAATCCTTAATTTCTTGCTGAAGTTAGATCTCAAAAAACATCATTAATCCCAGCATCATGAAAATAAACATAATTAAATTCAGTTCTATTATCTATTTTTAGAGCTGTCGTCTATTTACTTTTTATTCTCAGCCCAAGTATTATCAAATACCTACTTAGGTCATACAAATCTAGTGTCACATTATTTTTGGAGAAGTCGGCATTTTTTGGATCAATTGGAAAGATTATTTTTTATTATTTTAAACTATTTAAAGAACGAATGAGCAATATAAGGAAAGAAAATAGAAGCCGCTAAATAAGCGTTCAACTCACAAAGAGTTTTAAAAATAATCGAACAGTTAAAGGGGTGAAATTACGAAGTACTTTATTCACAAGAATTCATTAACCATTGATTAGATAATAAGCCAATAGATAAGCAGATCTCAATCCGATTTTCTTAATCATTTGCTGGAGCTACCTTTAGATTCTTATTCATGCAATCTTCTTTTCCGATCATTAGCTAGATCTGTTTACCGAATCGAAACGAACGAATTTTCAACTGCTGTTTCATTCATAATATCATCTCTAGATTTATTTTCAATAGATTTTCTAATAAATTTCGTCACCATATTTCGACTACATATTGTTATGCGTCTGAAATCACCCCAGTTAAAAGTGCGTCCGGTCTCCAATACAAGATGGGAAAGATCAGATTTAGCAACAAGTCCATACTTACATGCGGTTCTATGTTCGCCACTTCTTACCTTGATTGGGCGCATGGTATCAACAGCATACATGAGACTAAAATCATTGCAAAGGATTTGATCCCTTCCAGATGTTATCTTATGATCAATCTTTTTCTTTTGGTTAGAGAGTCTAGTGCCTAATGTACGATTACTTTTAAAACTGTCCTTATATTTTATTTTAAAGCTATTGATTTTACTATTTTACTTAGTTTAGAGTTCGGTAGTGCAATGAGCTTACGGTCATCCTTCCCTTTATCAACTTTATGTACCTCAAATTAGGATTAAATTTACTTACGACATTCATCATTGTTGCTTCTTTTAAATGAAGAGGATAACCATTAGCCTTGGATATATCGCGCAGTCTTCCTAATTCTAACTTCCTATGCTTGTCTGTTAATCTAGGGCTCCTTAAAGTTTATGACTTTAAAATACCAACTTTCATAATATACGGGTGATCGGTCTTGAAATTACGCAGGATTCCTCAGTAAATAACCTTCCTAAAAATATCTCTTTCTAATTTCTGACCATTTTGAATTAACTTAAAATCCAAAAATGGTAAATCATCTGATCATTCTCTTTCAAGGGTAAATTGAAATTCGCTCATTCGATTCGTAAAATTTAAGAAATTGATCAATTCATCATCACCATGATTCCAAATCATTATGTCTTTTAAGAACTGTAGGTTTAATTTTGGCTTCACGGAAGTCTTATCAAAAAGACTATTTACGAAATAATGCATAAAGATATTTGCTACTGGAACCGACAGAGGTTGTGCCATTGGGACACCTCAAATTTGTTCATAAAATTCTTTCCTAAATTTAAAATAACTAAAGGATATACATATACACATCATCTTCATAATATGTGCAATCGTCATTTTACTTCCTTCTAATATTAAGGGGTGATTAACTAGGATTCAAATACCGGTATATTCGTGTACATAGATATTAAATTTAAGCTCACTAATCTATCACCTTTATCTAGTACACATTATTAGCAATTTCAACTAAATGATACGAGTTCAACAATGTATGGTTTAAAAATAGAAATAATTTCCTATCCAATTACACATAAGATTAGAAATTTTATACGTTGGGGAGTGTTGAACTTTGACAAAAATTCTTAATTGGTTACTAGGCTTATGCACTTTATCATGCGTTAAATCTTTTGTTTTTTTAGTGTAATTGTTCTAACATTTTATTGTTATAATCGAATTGACTAATCTGAACTGTAGCTCCTCCTTTATTCGCTTTTAGACATATAAAATTATTCGATATTGACTCCTTTCTGAGACGTTGAATTTCATAGTTTGGCTTAAGTTTATCCTCTTTCTGTGTTAAAATCATTGAGGGAACGTCTAATAAAATTTTCAACCTGTCCTTATCTGGAAGAAGTTGAGCCGTCTTGAGAGCCTCGGAAATTTCATTAGGAATAGCCATTTTTAAACCACTGTTTAGTAGTTCAACCTGATTCCTCTTAAGATATCCTGTTGATAGATTTATTATCCGATTAGTTATGATTAAATTACTACGATATTGGGAAGATCTACAAATTCCAAACTTAGCCACTTTACATCATGTCTAATGCACGCGTCAGACTAATTATTTATTCTTAACATTTCAAATGTTGCATCACTAGAATGATCTCGATAGGTAGGGTTGGGGGAAAGAAACAAAACTCCTATTCAATAAATTAATAAGCTTTATTAAAATTTTTAATGAAACAAATGATGCTTAGACAAGAAATTTTAAAAATTATTTAAAGAAAGAATAAATATAATAAGGACTGAGTTTAGAATAATAATAATAATAAAACTTTCCGTTGCCATCCTGTAAATATCCTATTTGATACTTACATATGTACATACAATGGGATAAGTGTTTATATCAAGCTCGAAAAAACTTTAGTTGCACTACCTTTTTGAAAGTTCATTGCTGAAAATTGAAATTAAATATCGTAAGTGGCTCGAGATACTGTTTCTAATATTGTAGATTCGACGAAACAAACGAGCATTTTCAGCCAAACAAATAACCACTTAAATAAACATTGGTTGAGTTGGCGGCGGTAACAATTACTTTTAATCACGTTTACAATCTTGATATAAAAACTTGACCCCTTATGTGCAAATATTTGTCAGTAGAAACTAAGAAGTGTATAGTTTAGATAAGACAATTTATCCAGTAGACCGGTATCGTCTTTATAAGGAACTCTTCGTGTACTACAATTTAACAATAATTGTTTGCGCGGGTGGTGGTAACAATTCTTTAAGTTTGCGTGCTTGAAGTAAGCACCAATCCTATTGTATTTAACCAGTCGTCAAACAACATGTCGAACAACGTGTACTGTCCAGAATTTGCCGCAGACAGGGCAACAGATTTCAAAATAGACATGCCAGTTTCGAGCCCTGTCCGCGGCAAATTCTGGAAAGTACGTGATGAGTTCCCAATAAGGATAAAACCGATCTACTGGATTAATTGCCTTTTCTACACAATACAATGCTTAGTTTATACTAACAACTGTGTGTGCATGATGAGTCAGGTGTTTATATCAAGATTGCGACCTTTATTAAAAGCAAATAACCAGCTATGTATACGATGAAATTAATTGAATTTAATTGCAAATATATATAACTGATTTGTGATTTATTTTAACCGGCCTCAATATGTTTACCTGTACAAAGCGTCCAAGTTCCGAAGCATACGAATTTCGATTTGACAATGCCTTAGTATTCGATACAACCCAAGCAACTTTGCGTTTACGCAATTTGTGAAACGTCGGAAGAAGATGAAGATATTTGCCCTTTTCTGTCTGTCTAGCATTCTGGCTATATGGAACACACTGGGGAGTTTTAAAAGGAATAAACAGACCGAACGTTGTTGGGACGGTAGACTCCAAATATTGGATTCCAGACCAATTAAACTAAACAAGAAAAAAGTGAAAAATTATGCTTTATTGCCAAAAAATGTTAATTTAGTTGAAATTTTTAAAAAAAGTTTGATAACGTGTAAGATATTTACATTAGAATTGCAATTTTTTATGGAACAGGAATATACGCGAGTACATTTATGAATCTGTCCTGTTTGCCTAACAATTGAAACAAGGAATTAGCTTTGACATTTATTTAAATATTAAAAAATTCTAATCAAAACCAAAATGTATATTTGTAATATACCTTTAGAAATATTTCAAATATTTAAGCACTATTTTAATGTAAGTGCATATTAATATGAAATAGTTAATAACCCTATTTTTCACCAGATAAAATTTTGACTAAAACATTTTTATTTAACATAGTAAATTTGGAAAAGCTAAGGAGGGTCAAATTTTATTAACTTATTAGAATATGCAACGCAAACCCTAAGCAAAGACACACCTTCCTTTTGTGTAAATACGCCTAGAAGGCACCTATTCTTGTTTAGTGTAACCGAGCTTCATCCACGATACGCAGTTATTTTTCATTAAATGCCTCTAAAACCCCCGAAAATCCGCCTGTTTGCAATGTATATATTCTAAAATATGTGTTAAGCTATTAAACATATAATTCACAATTTCATAGTTGTGTTTAAATAAAATTTGTTATAAATAATAGTTGATTTGCTTATTGGCCAGTACAAACCTCGAAGCACCCTAAACAGGCATTTCGTGCGTATAAAAACAATTCTGGCCAGTACGTGATGAGTACCCAAAACAGACGATACCGTTCTACTGGATGAACTGCCTTATATATACTATACAATTATCATTTATTACTGACAAATTTATGTACTTAATTGTTCAGGTGTTTATATCAAGCCCGCAACCTTGATTATAGTAATTGTTATCACTGCCCGCGCCGAAAATGCACGATTAATTATATAAATGTTCAATTCAATACCAATTCTCCATCTAGTGTGGTGTCCGTTCAGTAATGACAGATTTGCGATGGTTAGTTGGAACTTTGTGTCTAAATGGATGCCATATGAGCTCCACCTAAAGGAGAAATATGATACAATTCTTAGTTTATATTGACAAATGTACGTACTTAATAAGTCACGTGTTTGTATCAAGTTTGTTACCTTAATTATAGTAATTATTATCACCGCCCATGCATCCTATGCTCGCTTCCACATGCAATGTGGTATCTGTTAAAATAATGACACATTGGAATTGTTAGTCGGAACTATGTCTTTAAATGGATGCCGTAGGAGCTCCACCTAAACGAATAAAAGACTTATCGAGTTAAATATGTCATTATGTAACTGAAAATTTGTTGTAGTGTGCGGCAGGGTGAATCAGTGTTTAGAGCCTTGGATTCTGAAGCAGACGTGCCCAGGTGCGAGTTCTGTCCACCGAAAATTCTGGCCAGTACTTGATGGGTTCCCAATAAGGATGAAACAGATCTACTGGATGAATTATTATAGTCAAGGTTGCGGTCTTGATATAAACATCTGACCCATTAGTTACCCACGAAAAATATTGTGCACATGAGATTATAAGTTTTATTCATGCTGTCTTTGGTTTATCCTTCTAGTCGCCACTACATATCTGGGTGAAGAATGTGGAATAATAGGACGGTACAATCTCCTAGACATACTTCGTAACACATTCTTCGACCAAATATATAGTGTTTAAAGGGCGTAATACCGGCTCCTACTGATGAGTTGCCAGTAAGCACGAAACGAATGTGCATGAGAATACACTTTCCGTTCATGCCGTCTATGGTTTATCCTTCTGGTCATAGTTGAACTAATTTGTTACTAGGTTCGCAACACCTAATACACACTTACATGCACTAGCTGTTTGATCACGTCGCATCATCCACCACCAAGAGGCAATTGATTTTACGTTAATTTGCCAAAAGTCAAACGACAAATTGAATTCAGTTGAGGGGCCCGATTAATTCTATTTGTTGACGTAGGATCCTCTCGAACCCATCGTGTGGGAGATCAAGATATCTGTTCGCGTATGTATGCAGGCATGTATTGAATAGCTGTTCAGAGAGCTTTATACGCATGAATAGTTTGTTAATGAAGAAGCGACTCTAAAAGTATTTTAGCCTAAGCACAGCTTGAATAGATTACAATATTTTTTCCATAGCCGAAAAGATGGTTACATAATTACACTAAAGACTAAGCACGTTTACGAGGTTTAGATATAAACAGTATATTAGTGCCAAGAGTAAAAGACACTCTGAATACCCTCATCTTTATCAAAAATCTCGAATTCTTGCCTCGTTTATGTCAGTTATACGAAGTTCGTGCTAGTCATGACATCATTCATTTAAAAATTTAGTATTTATCTATTTCTGTTTGCCAATAACTAGCAAATACCCAATTATATACTAAACACGGAGATCCAAGCCTCATCTTAAATGTTGCACTTTTATGGAGTAAAATCCCACACATTACGAAGTAAAAGCTTAATTTGCATTTTATTTAAGATGGGTTTAAGGTCATCTATTGTAAATTAAACTGCATTTTCAATGGTCTAAATCAGAAGATAGTTAAAATACGACACTACTACAGTAAATGAAAAAAATTGACAACCAATGCAACATTTAATGTTGAAAAAAGAAAGACAGATTATACTAATGAAAAAATTAAAAGAACTAATTCATAGTTCTATGATGCACTAGATGATTCACAAAGTTACACGCAAATCGTTACAAATACAACTCATCTTCGCTCCTATTCAGAAAATGTAATCATTCAAGCTCACCGAATCCTTATGCCAAGACGGAATTCGTGTTGCATCCATAGGTGATTCGGCCGTAACATACATCCACAACTGCTCAGGCCGGCTACGTTTCAAGTGTTTCGGAGGACTTCTATCAAACACAACTACATCGGCCTCGGCATAGCGATTTTTATTGAGTATAAACTCGCATGGAAACACATTTGACTTGTCGATCGCTTGCCAACCAATACCGTAGTAAAAAAGAATAACTGGCGCCTAAAGTTTGATGAGAAAAAAAATTTATCAACGAAAGAAATAGCTCTTCGCACAGAGTTAATACGGGAAAAAGTTTGAAAGCCGCCTTAAATGTCTAGAACGGAGAAAACACTCGATATTACTAATCAAAGAATACCTAATCAACTATTATGATTCCTTCCTCTTAATCATCCGTCTGCCACCTAAACACGAACAGTATGCTAGAGCGAAATAATGCATCTTTCAGTTCTACAAAATTTACAATTCTGCAAGACTTTCTAAAGTAAATGGTAATTCCGATTACCAAGCTGATGATAGGATCTGCATGAAAAGATTTCGACAAATTTAGGGAAAGATGCATAAAGAATAGCAACAATAAACAAATAGCGGATCATCGTCGTTAACAGTGTGACACTTGGCCAACATAGTGACTAGAAGTAGCTCTAAATCCTGAATTAAATCAGAGTTAACAGTATTTATAAGTCAAGGTTGTGATCTTCATATAAACACCTGACCCATTAAGTACATACATTGTTCAGTATAAACTAAGAATTTATAGTGTAGAAAAGGCGATTCATCCATTTGATCCTTTCATCATTATTGGGAAATCATCAGGTACTGTCCAGAATTTAGTTTCATTTGTTAAACTAGTGAGGATGGACCACCAGAAGAAGGCTGCCGACTAAGGCAGCCATAAGTATTTTGGTAAAGAAAGACGACTACTGGAGCAATAATTAGTCAAAACACAAATCAGATAATTTCGATAAATCCAGTTTCGCAAAATAACTTTTAATTCAAGGATCATCACGTGCTGTCCAGAATTTGCCGCGGCCAGTATGTGATGAGTTCCCAATAAGGCCAAACCCGATCTATTGGAAGAATTTCCTTTTCTGCACTATACAATTCTTAGATTATACAGACAAATGTATTTACTTAATCGGTCAGGTGTTAATATTAATATAGCAAATCAGATTATACTATTTGTTATCGCCGCCTGCGCAACCAATGTTCATTTATTTGTAAAACAGTATTTATGTTCGAATGTGAAAAGTATGCATCATCAGAGACGAATATCTACCCTGATTTTTCAATACGCCATATATTTGTTTCTAGATTTATATTAAAGTGTTTCCTTATAATTTATTTATGGTCTCTTTGTTACGTAAAAAAGTGTTAATTTATGTTAAATTACTTGATTCATCTAAAATATGGCGTTTTGTTTTAAATAAACACAGGCAGTCGAGCGCAAATTTTGGTTACCGCAGATCGCTGACCTTTTTCTGTAATCAGTTTGTCCTCATAGCCATAAAGAGCCACTGAGTACAAAAAATGTCAGAAATCTGTGCACAATGAATCGATTGGAAAGATAAACTAGAATATCATTATATTAACGTAGGAATAAAAATCCTCAAAAATGGCCTATGTAAATGTAAGCTTTTCTTACATATATATATATATATATATATATATATATATATATATATATATATATATATATAATATGTATATAATGTGAGTGTCGAAGAGCTAAACCAGTTCTTGAATGAAATCAGACTAAACCAATGATTCTAAAGAGCGTAAACTCCAAGTAACATAAGTGACTTGAAGTAACCCGAAATAATTAATTAAATTATATAGAACTATATACACATTTCAACTTGTAAATCGTGCATAAACAATGCCTAAAAGGTACTCTGATTCATGAAAAAATGTATATACATATATTGAAATATGATAGGTTTAACAGAATGTAACCAGGAAGACTATAACCAACCTTGATTCCTGAAAGAAATAATGCTAGCTACAAAAACTAACATAAGTGAAAACATTTATTATCTAATATGAGTTTAATGTAATATATATAGTATATATATATATATATATATATATATATATATATATATAATATAAAGTATAAATCTTCCAGGCAAGAGACATCAATTGCTATACTGGCAACAAAACGAAGAACTAATACTGTTTATATAGAAAAATATGGTTCACTAGGAAAGTAAACATAAGATATATTTCGAACTATTAGTCTAGAAAGTTCAACAATACGAAAAATTTAAACAGTTTTTAATTGGAATTTAGGAGCCCCATGATAATGCAACTCAAACAGTAAATTGTTTTAGCTTGAAAGTTCCAGACAACGTCTACTTATTGCGATGGGCTCGAAATAAAGAAGATTACGTACAAACTGAGCCTTGATCGGAATTGAAAAGCGTTTTCTTGGTATATCGCATATCTAACAGGACAGGATATGTTTAGTTTTAGATATGCAAACAACGCCAATATTATTTTGCACGCAAAAAATTGGTATGTGCTCCATCAGGTGTGAATTAAATCCCCTACTGCATTTGCCTAGATATGATGTTCCATAGGCACAATTACAATTGTAGATGTCGTAGTTGCAGATTAGATTGGATGTTTGTCTTTCACAGTGGGCAGAGGAATCTTGATGAAGGATTAAATTAAATTAGTTCAGCTGCAATATAAATGAATGCCAACGCAGAACGCAATATGCCTTTTATGCGCTTCATTGCCTCTTTATCGTTGTATTGTAGGTGAATATGCACCGGTTTCTTATTAAAAAAATAAATGCAGAGCGGATTTTATTATATCATTCGATATATATATATATATATATATATATATATCTGTCAAATGCAATGGGTAACCGCTCATAATGAGTATTACGCACACTATCCAACTCAGTCTGCAAACAGATTGGCGAAAAAATGCGTAATGTTTGCGAGCTTGAAGTAAACACCAATCCCATTGTATTTAACCAGATGTCGAATAACATAACAAAACTACCGCTAGTCGCAACACACTGACGCGTTTCGACCTTCCTTGATCATTATCAGAGTACGACGGCAAACTGACTAGCGAGGATCCAACCGCATTGCATATATATGGAAAGCAAAATTAGATATGCGGCTCTCACCACTAGTAGTCTTGCATACATTCTACGTGACTGGAAATGTCGGCTGCACAATTTCTATGCATTTACGAACATTAGCTGTTTTTAGCTTTCGCCACACACATATATATAGACAATACAATTAAACAATAATTGATTGGCGGTAGATTTTTTATTTTGTTCAACGACTAATTAAATACAATGGGATTGGTTTTTTACTTCAAGCTCGCACACTTGATTTAAAGAATAGTTACCACCACCCGCGCCTCAATTATTCTTTAAATGCGTAATGTCCCATGAAGCAGTGTCGTAGCCGAACATTTTTCCATTTCAACTGCAAATATTACGCTTTCTGTGTTTTCTGATGGAACACTGATCTGCGCAATGTTCCATCGGTTCTACGTTTGAGCAACATTCCATATAAGGGTAGAGTATCATGCTATCTGTTTTAAGTTGTAAATCGAACATTCGGATGCCATTTATGGAATTTATTATGCAATACTTGAGCGTGCAAGCGGCAGTCACTGCCCAAACATAAGTAATCAACATAACAGTTGTATTGCTTCGTTTTACTGAGAAGTTCAGAATTCTCTTTTTCCAACTGGATCAAAAACATAGCAGCCATGATCGGAGCCAAAGCGGAATTTAACCCTAATGTAGTTTTTAATCCTTTTGAACTACCACAAATTTCTCCATCATCCAATAGCCGACGCGTGTTCATAGTCTCTCTTGTATGCTGCAAGCACTTTTCCGTCTGCCCCAATGTTGCTAGACGAATGCCCAATCAGAGTGATGAAAACTGACATTTCAATGTCTGTAACGGTAGCATTTAGTGATTGGAAAGTAGCGAAACATTGGTAGCTCATATAGTCTCGCTGTAAAATTATTTAGAAAACAATTCAACAAATGTTGTAATATAAACAATTACAATTTTAACAAGTTGAAATAATACAATTAAACAATCATGGAATGCGCAAGTGGTGCTGAAAATTCTTGAAATCAAGTTGGCGAGCTTGAAGTAAACACCAATCCCATTGCTACGGCAGTTAATGTTAGTTACTGCATAGAAACTGTGCAGCTGACATTTCCAGCCGTGCCCAATGCATGCGAAACTACTAGAGGTGAGAGCCGCATAACTAATGATGCTTCTAATAATTATTCATTGTAGTTTTATTCTCGCTAGTCAATTAACCGTCGTACTCTGATGATGATCATGGAAGGTCGAAACGAGTCGGTGCGTTGCGGCTGGCGGTAGTCTTGCTATGTTGTTCGACATCTGATTAAATTCAATGGTATTGGTTTTTACTTCAAGCTCACAAACTTGATTTTAAGAAATTCAAGCCGAAGTCCCAACAAAAGTTTTCCAAATCGACTCTACGCCACTCTTTTTTCAAACTTAATATAAATTCAATCAAAATTGTATAAACTTCAAAGAGTAAATTTCAATTAACTTTTATACTGCTCATATAACCAAAGTCAAAATTAAGTACAAATCTACATTAAGTTAATAATTCTTTGAAAATGCGACAAAATAGTTTCTATGCACGATAAATCAACGAGCGCAAAAATACTTACGTATATAGGCCAATAATTAGACAGTGCGAGCATAAACAAAATCGATTATTTTACATGTCACTAAGTCAGCTAGACGTCTAAACTAAAATAAACCAATTTATCCAGACAATAAGTCTAACTACACAATCATTGATTGCGCGGGTGGTGTCAACAATTCTTTAAAACAATTTTGCGATTTCAAGTAAACGCCAATCCAATTGTAATTAGCCAGTGGTAGAACAGCAAAACTACTGTCAGTCTCACTTACTGACGTGTTTCAACCTTCCTTGATCATCATCAGAGCACGACGGCAAACAGATTAGCGCGGATCCAACCACAATTCATATATATATGAAAAGCAAGATTAGATATGCCGCTCTCACCTCTAGTAGTCTCGCGTAGATTGTACTTGACTGGAAATGTTGGCTGCAAAATCTCTATGCAGTCACGAACATTAATTTTCTGTAGCTTTCGCCAGACATCTACATAGCAACAATAAATTATTTATTTTTCACATGTTGCGGATAATAAATAAATAAATAAATAAATAAATAAATAAATATATATATATATATATATATTCGCAGAACATAGCAGAGACTAGACGTGTAGGTATGTAATATTTGCATGGTCATTTTATGTTGGATTATTAATTACTAATGTACCGTTCAAGGAAACTCTTAAACTTGTATGTGTATGCCCGTGAAAATTTCCAAAATATTAAATTGAGTCAAACAGATTTGTAATAATGAATTCATTTCGTTGTTCAGATATTCTATTCATTTTGGATGATCAACTATACAGGCATAATATGGTCTAAGTATTGTAGTGCAGTTAGAGGGATTGTCTGGATAAATCGATGTCCTTCTTAATTGATTGTTTGCATGCAATTCTTTTTGTATATATATATATATATATATATATATATATATATATATATATATATATATATATATATATATAAGTAGAGCACGAAGTTCAGATATAGTCCTGGTTATGGGTGACGTGAAAGCTCAAGTTGGGCGCTTAATAACGCAGAATTTCATTTAGGTGGAAGATACACTTTAGGCTCGATGCGCAACGATAATGGTGAACGGGTTTTGGATAACTGCGCTGAACATAGACTATATTTAAGTAGTACAAAATTCAGACGTACTGTTAGACGTCGCGCCACAGCACCCGAACAATGGTGCACTCAATTAGATCATGCAGCAATTAGTTATAGATGGCGTGGTTGCATCCAGGCTTGTCGCTCTTTTTGGAACGCTTATGTCACCTCGGACCATGCATTTATCCGTTGTAGATTTGCAGTTAAATTTTTCGGGAAAGTAAATAAGAATATGCTCAAAATAGATGTAGGCAAATTGGACCGACCGTACTTTCCACAAAATATGAAGATATTCTAAAGTCCAGGCTAACTGGTCTTGGTGGCGAAAATCCGAATTTACTTTGGTCCAAGATAAGTTGCACAATGCACAACACAGGTACTGCTGTATGTGGCATTGCAGACCCTCATAGAAATAATCATTGGAGATATTCAAAACAAGACGCCAAACTCCACGTGGCTCGGCTCATAATAATACTCGTCGTAATATAAGACGCCAACTTAAGCGCAGTCAAAGAGTTGATCTCGAATCCTTTTGGACCAGATAAACCAAAAAACTAGAAGAAACGTTCACGTCATTTAATAGTCGCTGTTTGTTCCTACGTATTCGCGCAACACGTCCGAGAAAATTAAAAGTTACTGTAACTATAAATGATAGTAACAACAATTTAATAACCGATAAAATAAGTCGTCTTGATAGGTGGGCTGAACTCTTAAAAGGTAAATTTTCTTGTGCACCCGCGTTAGTTCCGATTCCCGAAAGCATGACTGTATCAAAAGAGTGGAATGTTAGTCCCGCAGAACCATCAGAGTTAGAAGTACGGGATGCAATCCTAACTCTTAAACGTCGCAAAGCCGCAGGCCCTGATGATTTGTATCCGGGATTATTTAAGGATGGTGGCGATATACATTCGGCTGCGTTGACTAAACCTTTTCGTACTATATGGA
Organism: Eudiplozoon nipponicum; assembly: GCA_029291075.1. Classification (NCBI taxonomy): domain Eukaryota; kingdom Metazoa; phylum Platyhelminthes; class Monogenea; order Mazocraeidea; family Diplozoidae; genus Eudiplozoon; species Eudiplozoon nipponicum. The sequence continues at coordinate 5,021 of JAQBSW010007689.1, read as the reverse complement.
ATAAGGATACTGTACCACTTGATTGGAATGAGTCTACTATCAGTCCTATCTTCCAAAAAGACAATCGTAATTCGTGCAATAACCATCGTGGTATAAGCTTGTCTCCAATCGTATCTAAGTTATTTGATTCGACTATCCTACGTCGTCTTAGCGCTTCACGTAAATCACATATAAGAGAAGAACAGGCCTGATTTCTCTCAGGACGAGGCTGTATAGATAATATTTTTACGTTAAGTCAAGTTCATGAACAGAGACATTTAAATCACCGTCCCACAATAACCGTCTTTCTAGACTTCAAGGGTGCATTTGACTCGGTGGATTGCAATGTTTTATTGCATATTTTGTCAAAAAGTTGTGTACCCACAAAGTTTGTTAAGATTATACGCGTTCCTTACACAAATAATTCTGGCCACGTTAAGGTCTACAACGAATTATTGCACAACTTTACAACCAGCAGTGGTGTTCGTCAAGGTTGTCCACTTTCCCCATTTTTGTTTAATTTTGAAATCGATGCTGTTATTAACAACATTCTTCCACGTTTTGCGTATGCTCTCAATTCGATTGCCCAGTAGAGCTCGGTTCTCTCCTCTAGCACCAGATTGGCGTAAGGAACAATGTGGGCAGATTTTAACATGGCAGTCACTTACATCGAAATCGGGTAGTAACGGACCCACTCGTCTGCCAAGATGGTATCCACGTGCGCATCATAGTTCTTGGTTAGAACTCCTTATCGATATGGCATCGAATTGATCTCAGTGGCGTCTTGTTGCAGATGTCTAGTAGAATCATCTTCGTAACTTTCTTTTCTTAGTAGGGCAAAGTTAGCTGTGAGGTTTGGTTTGTTTATGACGTGATACAGTGAAATCCGTAAGGAAGCTGTATTGTTGATGTCGCCTTGCCCTAATTCTGACTTGGCCATAATGGTGTTGTGTAGAGGTTTAGTTTGCCTCAGTTCTGTGAGTTATCTTGATAAATATACTCATATTAACTATGGAACCTCATTCTCTCTCTTGTAAATCCCACTAATAATTTATTTCTTAATTATTATTTCTGTTGTTATTTGTATAATGTTTTTCGCTTCTTATTGTTATATGGAATTAACACGTTTATTAATTTATTCTTTGCATTGTTGAGCATGATGATGACGATGATGACCCAATTTAATTAAATCTATCATCAAGCTTCCTCCACCCACTGTGAAAGTAAAACATCCAATCTAATCTGCATCAACCGTCATCTACAATCGTAGTTGTGCCTGTGGAACATCATATCTAGGCAAATGCAGTAGGAGATTTAATTCACACATAATGTAGCACATACCAAATTTGTGTGTGCAAAATAAATTTCGCGTTGTACGCACATCTAAAATTAAACATGTTTTGTCCTGTTAGATATGCGGTATGCTAAGAAAAGGCTTTTCAGTTCAGATCAAGGCTCAGTTTGTACGTATTCTTATTTATTTAATGTCGATCAAGCAAAAACAATTTGTTCTTGCACTTGCATTATCATGGGGCTACTAAAGTCCAATGCAAAACTGTTCAAATACTCCAGATTGTTGAATATTCTAGACTAATAGTTCGAAGCATATTTTCTGTGTACTCTCTAAATTGACCATTTGTTTCTCTATAAACAATATCAGTTCTTGGTTTTACTGCTAGTATAGCAATTGATGAGACGGAGCCAATGCGATACTATTAAACATATTACGTTTTTATTAAATTCATATGTGAGAATCAATGTTTACGCATTTGAGTAAAATACGCCTAGAAGAACGGCCTTTAATTTTTCGAAAATAAAATGTTTATATATATATCCAGGTGGCGAACTTAATGTAAATATAAATCCCAGTATATATAAATTTGTCAGATTAAGCTACTCAACGTAAATATAACAAAGGAAATTCTTGCAGTAGACCCTTTTTTCGTATTGGGAACCCTTCAAGTGCTATGCAGAAATTGGAACGAACAGAGCTCGGACGTCGGCATATCTGCTTTGGAATCTGTGACTGTAGCCACTAGTGCTAATGCAAAAATCATGAGTTAGTAACTGAAAATTATGTGTATCGTGCTGCAGGATTGGTGCGCTTAGAGTCACTGGCTCCGAGGAAGGTGCATCCAGATTCCAGCCCTGTTCGCGACAATTTCCGGACTTTACTCGAAGAATTCCCAATACGGACGAAATCGATCTACTTGATGAATTTACTTTTCTACAGCTTATGATGCTTAATTTACATCGCCAAATGTATATGTCATTGGATCGGTGTTTATATCAAGCTTGAAACCTTGATTTAATTATTAAATACTGTTTATTGCAAAGAACTAATATATATGCAAGTATTTATTAGGTGTTCTATACATGGTAACAAATTAGTTCAGTTGTGACCAGAAGGATAAACCAAAGGCAGCATGAACGGAAAATATAATCTCATGCCCACTCGTTTCGTCCTTACTGGTGACTCGTCAATAAGAGTCGGTATTACGCCCTTTAACCACTATATATTTAGGTGACGAAGGTAGGATAATAGGGCTGTAAAATCTCTTAATTATTATTTTGTAGCCGATATCAACATTATAGTACCAAAAAGGTACATGGTACTAACACCATGGTTGCCGATTTGGTACGTGGTACCAACATGATTGATATCAATCTTCGCTATAGTCCTCCGAAATTGAGAATAACAACTATTTCTGAACACATGTTACTCCAGTAAATCCATACACTCTGGTCTTGATCGATATCAGTGATCACATTTCCCGATAAGCATGTGATCATTCAATTAAATATATAACAGCTAAAAACTTTTTGTTGCGGAGAACTATTATATATTTAAGTAATTATTAGGTGTTGCGAACCTAGTAACAAATTAGTTCAGCTGTGACCAGAAAGATAAATCAAAGACAGCATGAACGGAAAGTATAATCTCATGCCCATTTGTTTCGTGCTTAATGGCGACTCATCAGTATGGACCGGTATTACGCCCTTTAACCACTATATATTTGGGTGAGGAATGTGGGATAATAGGAGAGTGTCCTTATGAACGTAAACACGGTAGGTAACTTAAATCTCTAAAAGTAGCCCTAAATTATGGATTAAATAATAGAAAACTATATATTTGTATGGATGTGCAAATCGTGAATTATCATAATCGTGTTTATGCGCTTATTCTTGAAAGAAAAAATACATATTTGCATGAAAAGCGAATAGAGAGTAACCTGTGTCTCTACAACCTACATAATTTCCAGAATAAAATTATATTACAATATATGCATAGAATAAACGTGAGCAGAGTTTAATGTACGAATTAAGAGCCTATCTAGCTTCATAAATGAAATGAAGTTAAATAATTTGTACATTTTAATCTGAGCATCTTTGACAATAAGTGTCTAGAAAATACCATTTTTCTTGACTACATACAGAGTAAACTATGTAAAGATATGAACGTGAACAGAGTGCAATTTGAGTCTCAGAGTTAACTTGATTCTTTACTAAATTCAGATTAAACTATCTATACGTGCGAAAGTGAGCAGTGTGTAAAGTACATGTTTAGAAAAAATTCTTCTTACTGAACAAAATCAGATGAAACAATATATACACCTGCGCGTTGACAGAATGTATTATGCGTGTCAAAATCAACTTTGTTTCTTAAATGAAATTAGTTTAAACGCTATATTCGTTAGAACATGACCAAACAGTAACCCGCGTCACTCGAAACTACTCTGTTTGATGAAACCAAATATACTCCTGAACGTAAACAATACGTAATGTGTGTGCCATAAAGTAGCCATGTTTATTGATTAAAATCAGATTAAAATATGCATAAGTATAAACACGAACAAAATGTGATGTAAGTATCGGGGAGCTACACTTTTAACAAATTAAGATTAATATATAGATATACGTAAGAACTTAACAATACGTAATATGGGTGCCAGACAGTATCCATGTGCATTGATTAATATCAGATTAAAATATGCATAAGTATAAATACGAACATAATGCGACGTAAGTGTCGGGGAACTACACTTTTTTAATTAATTTAGATTAATATATACATATACGTTAGAACGTAAAAAGAATCGATAACATACTCTGTTCCTCAAAATGAAACTATGCATACGTAAGAACGCGAACGAGGGATATCGTAAGTGGCTTGTAGTTTTCCTGATTCTTGAACGAAAGCAGATAAAACTATATTCACGTCTTATTAGGAACAATGAAGAGTAAGTGTCTAGTATTACCCTGTGTCTACAGTTGAATTAGATGAAACTATATACAAATCTTAACAGGAAAAGTCTGTAGTTTAAGTGTTAAAGTGTTGCCTTTCTTTATATAAAGTTTGGGAGCTTAAAGTAAATGCCAATGTCATTGTGTTTAACTAGTGGTCGAATAACGTCGCAAAACTAATGACGGTAGTTTTGCTATGTTGTTCGACATCTGGTTAAATACAGTGGTATTGGTGTTTACTTCAAGCTCGCAAACTTCATTTAAAGAATTGTTACCACCACGCGCGCAAGTAAGGATTGTTTAATTGTATTACCCTTAAATATATGGCGAACACTGCAGAAAGTTAATGTTCGTGAGTGCATTGAAATTGTGCAGCCGACATTTCCAGTCAAGAACAATGTATGTATATCCGAGCCACATACCTTACCTTGCTTTCCATATATATGTATTGCGGGTTGGTCCTCGCTAGTCTGTTTGTCGATGTACTCAATTGATGTTAATGAAAGTTCAAAACTCGTTAGTGCGTGCGACTGGCGGTAGTTTTGCTATGTTGTTCGGCAACTGGTTAAATACAATGCGATTGGTGTTTAATTCAAGCTCGCAAACTTTATTTAAAGAATTGTTACCACCACCCGCGCAATCAATGTTTGTTTAAATAGTTGCTTTGTTATTTGACTGAAATCAGATAAGCCTTTATTTGCAACTGAACGTGAAGAAGGCTTAACGACGGAGTCCAAAAACTAATCTATTTATTGAATAAAAATAGACTAAATAGCACATGTAACTGAACGAAGTAC
>JAQBSW010007688.1:0-39151 GCA_029291075.1 Eudiplozoon nipponicum | reverse complement strand
AATTATGAAAATATTCTGCTCAAAATGAAATGAAGAAGGCAGAATGTTTTCGTAAAGAGCAAATTACTAGAGGGAGACTGTCTATTAGATATTACACATTAAATTTCTGGGATCTGAACCTAAAAATTAAATTATATTGCATATAGGTGTCACCATGTATATATTCAAAAGTATTTGTTATGTTTTATAATACATACTGTTTGTTGCGAAGAACTAATATATATGCAAGTATGTATTAGGTGTTGCGAACCTAGTAACAAATTAGTTCAGTTGTGACCAGAAGGATAAACTAAAGACAGCATGAACGGGAAGTATAATCTCATTCACATTCGTTTCGTGCTTACTGGCGACTCATCAGTAGGAGCCGGTATTATGCCCTTTAACCACCATATATTCGGTAGAAGAATGTGGAATAATAGGACTGTACATATATATATATATATATATATAATATATTGGAAAATATGTGTTTATGTTAACCCAACTTGCAGTTTCATTGGTAAAACCTTTTCGGTTGTAATGCTAGTTCGGGAAAAGGCAAACGAATTTGATATTTGCATGCAAATCATATTACTAAACTTTATATATATATGTGTATATATATATATATATATATATATATATATATATATATATATATATATATATATATATTACTACTTTACCAAGTCTGACTTATTTGAATTTGAGGTTATTTATAAACCCATCAATCTATTAAAAAAAGCTTTATGTCTGAAAATGTAAAGGAATGAAGATTTTTCTCGGTCTACGAGTGCTATCAATTGTCCTGTAATAACCAATTGTGGTATCAGATAGAACGATGAAAGCAATACACAAAAGCCAGTACATTTTAACGAATATATCAAAGATGTGAGTGGTGCCAAATCTGATAGACGACTGGCAACACTACCAAGTATATTCTTATAAGTTATAACTGATTTCAACTGCAAATATAGTAGTGATTTTTATCATTTCAAAAAGTTGGAAAATAACGGATATTTAAATAGACCTTTTATAAATTAAATAAATTGTTAAGTAAAGTTTTCCTGCATGAAAATATGTTATATCCGAAAAAAATATTATTTACCATTTGTTGTTATCAAAAATGACCTATCATAAAGTCTGCATGATAGACACTACTTTGAACGACATTGAATTCGCAAATGTTTTGATACTGAAGTTCACGGCCTTACATAAATTTTGAGGGTAGCGAGTTTGGGCTCTAATAACCATGCTGTATTTTAAAAATGAAGTATTTTATTAATCACACAAATTTTCTGCTCCCATTGTATTTTTTGGATTAAAAACAATAAAAAATTGGCATAAACTTTAATTGCACTTTAGAACATTTTACTTACTAGCGAATTTATTCAATTTACATTGTCAAAATGTCAACATCATCTCACCTATCATGCTACAGCTTAAAGCGTTTGATTTTTTTGGTATCCGTACGGTAGCACACACTGTTTACAACGAAAATGACATTTAGCCGTTTGCCTGGATAGATCAGTGTATAGTATTACAAATACCTAGCTAACTGAGTGACAGAGTGGTTGATTATTTCCATGTAATTTTTTTTGGCTTTATTTAAACGCCACTGGTAATATTATTTGCTATTTAGCCTTTGCTATTTGCAAATATTACGTGTGCATATTGATTTGATTCACATAGAATCAGTCCGTCGCATTTTATAATAGCTACAAAACTAATGTAGGTTTGTGCTTCATTTTTACCACCTAATATATAAGAAATATAAATTTAAATTAGATTTTATAATTTTTAATTTTTGCAATGATTATATAAAGCGTGTACTTATTCTAAGTGATTTCTCCATTATTTATCAACCTAGACTGAATTATAAAGAAATAGGTTGTCGCGTAAACACTACTAATAAATTATTTGTGTTAATGTTTGGTTTACATGTTACAACTTAATTGTTTTATTACACCTTTATTGAATTATTTCCTTAAGAAGTGCACAGAAAGGTTATACAAGTAACTGTAGCTTTGCTATTTAGCTGTCTCCAATAACTTTTAACAAAAGATGTCAATGGATCTTGTCTTTTGCATGGGAACTGAAGCAGCCCATCTATCTGTATGGGTAGATGGGAACGGACATGCAGCAAAGAAAGTAGACTTTGAGGACCGAAGGGCTAAATGGTGGTAGAACGACTTGTGGTGGTTCAACAAGCGTTAACTACTAAACAATTATGACCACCTCTATTTAATGAACGAAGATTATATTTGTACTGATTATATTTGTAGGCCATTTGGAAGTTGTGCTCGTCAGCCCATCTAGAAGGCACTTGTATATGATGGGAACTGCAGAAAGATGACACCTCTATTCTTGTTATGAGACCGAATTTTCCAAGATATCGTTCATTTAGCCACGTTTGATCGTGCATTCATTAAGCAAGACGCAATTAAATGCACGGAAATTTCTAAGAAACCAACTAAAAACAAGGATCAGTGGAGAGGCCTGGAAATTTCCACTTAATTGGCATTGACAGTATGTTAAACCGCCAGGCGGGCGATACGCATCATTATCTATGTATGCATATATGAAAGTGTATCCGTGAGAATTTAGACTTTTACGTGTCCTTACCTTAAAATCGAACTCTATTTCCTCTATGAGCCCTTTATTAGAGGGATAGACAAAGAAATCGATAAAATGTAAATTGCATGTAAAATATAAAATATTCGTTTAAAATTAATTAAATTTTTATTGTGAATATAAGTAATTACCTAAGACATTTTTAAATATACTGAACTCATACTTAAGTTGCTATGTCAGGTCAGATGCTTCTGAGGATGACTTAAGGTATGGAAATGTAATTAGGTATTATATAATTATTATGAGTTGGATTTACGTAAGTTATAGTGTCGCGGAGCAAACTCCATTAGAACACGAGAGATCAGAGTATATAATCATTCTTGGATACAATATGGGGTTCAAGTATGATATGTTAATAAATTACGACAAAGAAAGCTTATGCTTACGGGCAAAACAAAAGTGAACCTTGCAATATTATGGATTGAGACGACAGGTGGTTGAGTAGGACAGCATTCAAATCTCACTAAAAGTTCATAAATTTGATTGAAGATTTTCTAAAGTTGTGTCCATCGACGTAAATATTTATTCGAATGCAATACTACGGATAAAATACCGATGTCTGTATGTGAGGATAAAAGCCAACTGTCCGATACATTTTATTATTAACGAAAATTGCTAAACTTCTTCTCATAAAACTCAACGTAGGTGCTCATTTCCATCAGAAAATTCAATTGATTACGCAACTGGATTAAAGTAAATTTTACAGACTTCCATTAAGTCTATTGACTGTTGATTGCTTACTCTGCATATAAATGTGAAATTCAAAATTACCAAAAGTTAAATATTGTCCAGCATAGCAGAAATATGCAGATAACGATGTTCTGGCAGAGTTATAATGCGCTAAACAAAATTAACCCGTGTGGCATTTTGTAAGCAAATATCCTCACTTACAACTGAAGTGTGTAAATGAACGAAGATACTCGGATTATTTACCATAATTAGACATATTAGCGTTACAACTTGATTAATGAAGTACGGTAAATGTAATTGTTCTTAAAACACTCATGGAAAGCAATGTATGTCTGCATCGAATGTGCAGTCTCGAAATCATAAGTAAGACATTTCACGTAAACTGAAGGCCAAAATGCTGCAAATCCGTTTGCTTGGATTTGAAACTGAAAATAGAAATATTCACTTCAGTTTTTTTGGATGAATGGCTTACATTCAAATTTTATTTAAGCCAATATTTTAATTAAATCACAACAGAGTCCCAATTTGCCTGCATGCAAATAAATGACTATATGTGGAATCTTTCTGTTTTCACTACAGACAGGTGAATCAATAAAATCACACCTCGTGTGAATCGCGAATCACATGACAACAATGTGTTTTTTTTCAAGACGCTTATGGGTGGTCATTTCATTTCATTTTTACATGAATTCATATTCGGTTTTTTTGCAAATTTCTTGTTAACATTATACTATCGCGTGTAACTATCATCTTACTTGATTCTGTATCATCAATTACCATTCGGTATGATAAGTTGTCGCGCATTTTGTTTAATAATTCAGCAATGGCCTGTGTAATTTAAAATAACTATCGCACTAATGCTTCTATTGTATTCATCAATTTATCCGATTTTTGACACTAAGTCAAACATGATCAATTCTTCTGAAGGTAAAAATAAATGAAAAAGCTTAAAGATATTTAGCAGGCGCAATTATAAATATGGAATCATAAATATCTCCTATTATTGCTATTTATAAGTTGGTGAAATTATTTCACGTCGAATGCACAATTAAACAAACCATGACAGACATGAATAAGATTTACTTGTCTCTTGTATAACGGGGTGCCATCAAATTAAAGTAAATATTTCTAGGTAAATTACCCTGTGTACATTTAATAAACGTAAGCTGTATATTTTAAACATCCGCTGGTTGAAAATCTATAAATTTAAAGCAAAAAAGGATTTATAAATCAGGCTAATATGCGAAATGCGATTATATATATATATATATATATATATATATATATATATATATATATCTATGAAATGAAATAATTTAAATTTAGAATATTTCTAATTAATTAAGCTCTGTATGGACTATTTTACTATATGCCAGGTTCATAAAAGAAAAATTTTGCATCTTTAAGTATCTTTTAAATTTGTTTGATTTTGGTTTTATTTAATAGCAGAATCTTTAGCTTGGTTATAACTACTTTATTAAATTCTAGTATCTTAGTGCCCCGTAGTTGTTAGTGCCATTTTATAAGAGCTTTATTATTTATATTAAAAACAGCCCATTAATATTTAAGCGGCCTTGATATTCCATCTATTGCGTATTGATTTTTCTGAGTAATTAATTATTACACTGGTATATTGCAGCCCATTAACCCTTTGATGTTAACAAAGTTTGATTATCCAATAAACCGATTTCTTACTTTGCATCGCTCATATTGATTTCCTTTCATTAAATGATTAATAAGAGGGGTTTTTTGGAAGCTTGTCATGGTGTGGGCCAATTATGAATTTTGACGTTGGTTGACAACAGTTGCTTGATCGACATGATTGAAACAAATTTACCATATAAATAATCTTTAGAGTCTGGTTTACAAATAACTCTGGATTGGTTGCATATTACGTTTCAATGGATGCCAACTGCCAGAGGAAAATAAATCACATGTCGCTTAAATCTGTTAGTGTCAACATTGTAATGTGTTTGGTTAGAATCCTGATCAAAGTACTGCAAATGAGGTACGGAAATGTTGCATTCAACGAAGATTAGATCGTACCTCATTTCCGGTGGTTTTTACGAATGATGTGGAAGCCTTCGGACGGAGGGAATGAATCATCACCCAGCTACCACGTAGATGATCTGAATGCGCACTTAGAATGGGGATCAATCTGATATATGTGGAACTGATAGTGTAAATCTACCAACTTCGAAAGAAATATGTGGATACTCTAAATGTGATGATCGTACTACACAAATCAATACAACAATGTTCAAGAGATATGTATCCAGACTCGCAATGTGATAAACTACCTTCAGTTGTAGAAGCTGACACATCTCAGCCTTCGTGGTCGTCATCATGGAACGATGTTAAAATTTCAAACGATGATCAAACACATAGACATACATAATCCTACCAAATAAGATCTGCGGCACTAATATCAAATAGTCTTCCCATACACTCTTTTAATGCCAGTGTTGGTTGCTCACTATACAGATGCATTGCGGTTTGTTCGCAGTTAGTCAATTTGCTGTCCTGCCATGAAGATATCCATGAAATGTTTAAATACGTCAGTAACTGCGGATGACGGTTGTTTAGATTTGTTTTGGAAATATATGAATGAAATAGAATTTATGTTTATATAAAGTACGAAAATTTGAACCAAATAATTGCTATCAACACCCGCACAATCAATGATTTACCAAGTTTACAACTCTCATAAACGTCGCTAAATTCATAATAATAGCGTGGTCGCTAACGCATAGATATTTTGGCAAGGAAACTTGGGGCAAGACCAGCAGATTTGGTCTGGTTTACCTTGTGTATGAGTTGCAGTTGATTTTCGTTCGTCAGTTTTCTGTGGTGTTCTGATGATAGCCATAGAAATCACCTGATCTGCGTTTTGACTAAAGCAGCTTTTATTGTTCCAGTAGTTTTTCTTTAAGAAATTTCGGCAACCTTTATCGGTAGCCTTCTTCAGTTGGTCCATCCTCACAAGTTTAACAAATGAATATATTGAAGCAAACGCGTTATTTCCTCTGGCCATAATATTTATACTTCAGGTGATCTTTCACTAGATATTCACGTTTTGCATGTGTGTGTATGCGTATGCATTTCCGTAACTGTTATTCTCATCTAACTAAGTGAGACTAGAGTGGCTGAATAAGAATTTACCATTTGCATGCGTTAACTATTCGTTTTATACACTCAATGTAAAATGACGTAACTGAGATTGTCCTCACATTTTCTGGTCGCGGGAGACCAATAATTCAGAAACACTCGTCATAAAAATAGCCATGAGTGATAAAACTAGAAGTCCGAATGACCAATGCAAGTGTTAAATTTCAATTGCAACAACTCAGGTTGTATTCGGGATAAACTTGTTAATAACAGGTATTGTCATATCATTAAATAGACGCACGCCACACATGTCCATGTGCATGTGTATACATAACTAAAAATTCAGTTGAATATAATTGATACACTGTATGTACATCTAAATAGAACTGCAGTCAATAGACATTAATTGACTCTTAACACGCGTCCGATTAATTATTACTTCGAAATATTTAAAATGATTTATTATTAGAATGGTTTCAATAGGTAGGTAGGGTGGGGGTGTAAAACACAAAATATAAGTGTTCAAATCACTAAGAGTTTTAAAGTCAGACGAGTAGTTAGAAATGCAATTTAGAAAGACTATATTCTTAATAATTGATTAGTCATAACTTGAATAATAGGCCCACTAATAAGTCAATTTTAATCCGATTTTCTTAATCTCCTACTGGAGCTAGCTTTAGTTTCCAATTCGTGCAATCGCCTTTCCTGCCATTAGCTAATGCGGTATTCCAATTCGTAACAAACGATTTTTCACCAGCTGTTTCATTAATAATCTTATCTCTAGATTTAACTTCAATAGATCCTCTAATCAAACTCATCACCCTATTACGACTACATATTGTAATGTGTTTGCATTGATACCAGTTGATTGTATATCCAGTCTCCACTACATGACGAGCAAGATCAGATTTAGAAACATGTGCATACTTACACCAACATACTTGAGACTAAAATCATTGCATGGGATCTCATACACTCCTGATTTTTCTAAGCGTTCAATCTTTTGTTTTGGTTAGGGAGTATGGTGCCCAGTGTAAGGGACTGTTTTAAAACGGACCTTAAATTGTATTTTAAAGCTAGTGATTTCACTTTCCTACTTAATATAGATTCCTGTAATACGATGACCTTACGCTCTTCGTTCTCATTATCCGCATTTTCGTACCTCAAATTATGATTTAATTTTTTCACGACATCCATTATTGTTGCATCTAATAAATGAAGAGGAAAGCCATTAGCCTTGAATATATCGCGCAGTCTACCTATTTCTAACTTCCTATAATTTATATCTGTTAATCTAAGGCTTATTAATGTTAATAACTTTAAGATACCGACTTTCATACGATATGGATCTCTTCCTAATTTTGACCATTTCTAATTAATTTGACATTCAAATATGGTAATTCACCTGACGATTCCCTTTCCGGAGTAAATTGGAGAAATTAAACTTCTCGGAAAGGTGTTAATATCAAATAATGTTAAATGTCTAAATGCGGATAAAGGAGGAGCTACGGTTCTAATGAATCAACCCGATTATTATCATAAAATGATAGAACAGTAAAGAAATGCTGAAGTATACACTAAAATAACGGAAGACCCTGCGGATAGGTTACATGAGCAAGAAAAATTATAAATCAATGACATGATTGGTGGAGATGAATTGGATTCGACGCATGGTAACACTCTCATTCAAAGAGATATAATTGCATCCAGAGTTTATGGTTTAGTTAAAATGCATAAGCTGGGTAATCCTTTAAAAATTACAGTGAATGCATAACACTCACCAATAAATAAAATTTCTAAGTTTTTGTGCCATAGAATACGAAAATATTCCTATTTCTTAGAACATACCTTGATTAACTCATATCATTTGGTTGAAATTGTTGATAAATGTGTACTAGATGAAAAGGATAGATTAGTAAGCTTAGATGTAATATCTATGTACACAAATATACCGGTACCTGAGGCTCTGGATTGTTTTAGACGTTTCCTAGTTGATCACCCACTAATATTAGAAGGAAGCAAAATGACGTTAGGACACGCCATGGAGATGATGTGTATTTGTATGTCCTCCACTTATTTTAAATTTCGTAAGGAATTTTATAAACAAATTAGAGGCGTTCAAATGGGACAACCTTTGTCGGTCCCAATAGCCAATATCTTTATGCATTATTTGGAAAATAATCTGTTGGATAAGACTCCATTAAAACCAAAATTGTACCTACGTTTCTTGGATGATATATTATTGATCTGGAACCATGGTGACAATGAATTGGTAAATTTCTTAAATTTAGCTAATCGAATGAGCGAACTACAATTTACCTTAGAAAGGGAATCGTCAGGTGAATTACCATTTTTAGATGTCAAATTGATTAGAAATGGTCTGAAATTGGGAAGAGATATTTATAGGAAGGATACTTATTCAGGAATCCTTCTTAATTTGAAGTCCAATCACCCGTATCGTATGAAAGTCGGTATCTTAAGGTCATTAACATTAAGAAGTCACAAGTTAATAGATATAAAGCATATGAAGTTAGAATTAGGTAGACTTTGCAATATATTCAAGACTAATGGCTACCCTCCTGATTTAATAGATGCAACAATGATGGACGTCGTTAAGAAATTTAATCTTAGTTTGAGGTACATAAAAGCGGTTAGGGAGAAGGAAGAGCGGAAGGTCATGTTATTACCGGACTCTATATTAAGTAGGAAAGTGAAATCATTAGCTTTAAAAAACAATATAAGGACCGTTTTAAAACAGTACATTACACTTGACACTATACTCCCTAATCAAAAAGAAAAGATTGAACCCTTAGAAACATCAGGAGTGTATGAGATCCACGCAATGGTTGTAGTCTCAAGTATGTTGGTGAGACCATGCGCCCTATCAAAGTAAGAAGAGGTGAACATAAAACTGCGTGTAAGTATGGACATATTGCTAAATCTGATCTTGCTCGTCATGTAGTGAAGACTGGGCATACTATCGACTGGGAGGAATGCAAACGCATAGCAATATGTAGTCGTAATAGGGTGATGAGATTGATTAGAGAATCTATTAAAATTAAATCTAGAGATAATATTATGAAAGAATTTTGAGTCAAAAGCTTGGCGCGTATGGGTTACGGCTCAGAAGGTTGTGTTGTTAGCTCAATGACAATCGCCAGTGGAAATGATCTAAGCATATTTTAAAAGGATGGCCCTGGATCACGTTCGTGTTCGATCGCAGAATTAAGTAGAACAAATTTATAGCGTAAAACTACTTCCCGGTGAACTATCAAATGACATTATGTCGCAAATAAAGCAATATACGTCTAAGCTAATAAAGAAAATGCCAGATATGTTACCTTATGATTCTATCGTTATTTAACCACTCAAACCGACTAAATTTAGCATTCTGCCTAGACCTGCAGTTCAGCCCGGACAAGGCTGTCAAAGCTATTCGGATTTCAGCCATTGGTGTTGCCAGACGTGCGTTATGGACACTTCGTGTAAACCTTTCTTCACCATATTACAGATGCGACATTGTCTAAGTTAAGTCTCCGCGTCCAATAACATCGGACCATGACGGCGCCAGCAAGCCACACAAAAATATTCACTTTATATGTGAAGCACTTTCGCTCAATATAAGGTCTACTACAGGTCATTCAACGTAAAACATATGATGAAATTTAAGGTTGCGAGCCTGATATAAACAACAATCCCTTTAAACAATAATTGATTTAGCGGGTGGTGGTAACAATTCTTTAAATCAAGTTGGCGAGCTTGAGATAAACACCAATCCCATTGTATTTAACCAGTCGTCGAACAACATAGCAATGGGATTAGTGTTTACTTCAAGCTCGCAAACTTGATTTAAAAAAACAATCCCATTATATGCATGCATATTTGGCAATTTAAATTTAGCATTGTATATATAATAGGGTAAGTGTTTATGCCAAGCACGTAAACATGATTTAACTAATAGTTATCACTTCCCGCCAAATCAATGATTATTGGTTGCTAAACATAGTCTAAGCAAGGCAATTTTGATCAATAAAAGGTCTATTGCAAGTCAATCAGAGTAAAACATATTATTAATAATCAAGGTTGCCAGCTTGATAAAAGCTGCAAATCTATTAGATATATACATTTGTCAGTATAAATTAAGTATTGTTTTTTTTATAATTGGACTAGTTTTTATACCAAGCACGCAACCTTGATTTAAATAGGAGTTATCAACAACTGCGCAATCAATGATTATTTAACACTTACCATAGTGTATTGTTTTATCAATTTTGTCTTGGTCGCATTGCCCTTACCATATTTTGTTGCAATTTTAGAATCAAATAGCAGTTGGTTTCTGAACTTGCTGTTAAATATCGTAATTAAATTTGTATTTCTTAAGTCCAGAGACGAAATATTATTCCGGTTGTGTATCAGTAGAGACATTTATGTTTCAGACAAGCGTTATTCTGTAAGATTATCGTGATAAGTAAAAAAGAGGACTAGAAACAATTATGCAAACAACATTTTTGTAAATAAATCTATATTAATTTTCCTATAATTAAAACACATACTAAATATAATAGTAGAATAAAAAGAGAATCTAAAATTGAATCAAAATTTTCAACAGGAAAGCGGAAAGAGTTCTAATGTGGCCAGCAAAAATAAGAAAAATGTAAAACAGAAACAAAATAAGTCGTAACCATTAAAAGAAAAGCTTTAACAAGAACTCTTTTGGTAAATTCTATGAAAATGTATCAGGTTGGAAAAGATGCTTAGTCAGCTTATAATCGGTAGGCGTAGAAGATTGATTGTTGCATAGAAATGGTAAAAATGTTATTTATAAAGTGTGAATCCCATTTGCTTTCGACATTTCATTTTATTTCAATATATGGAGACTAAACAAGGAATCTTCAGTGAAAGTTTATATTTTATCGATTGAAATATTTAGCAAAATTTTAATTAAGCAAAAAACAAGCAAAACTCGTGCTCGTAAACAAAATTAAATGCAAGAAAACATTTGGAAGGTTTTAGGCAATCACATCTTCGCGAGTAAACCTCGTGTAGGCTGTGATGATGCGGATTGCATTAAACCAACCAGGTGTTATTGTTTTCAGTTTAATGATATATTATAATTTTATCTCAAATAAGCAAGTATATCTATAATGGTGCAAATATTCTCGCAATATCTTGATGAATTTAAACCTCAACTAGAAATACTAAGTCAGAGTTACGCAGAGCGTGAAAATAATTGTAGCTTTTTGGTTAGAAAGGCATATATTTTCACATAAAGAATAAAAATTCTCGTTAATGGTGGGGAAAAATTGCTCTGAGAAACATAAAACAGCATCGCTATGTCGAATTAGACAATTCGAAAGTGAAATAAAATCATAATAGACCTTGGAAAAGGTAGTTACTTGTACGTGGAACTAATGTTAAAATTTTATTCAGAAACCAATCTATCTAATTAGATTTAAACTTTCGGAATTCGTCCATAAAAACCCACCTTTCAACATTTGCCAGAACAAAAACTCCAAGTTCAAAATGAGAGATATGAACACCTTATTAAGAACAAGTAAACTGTTTCCTGTTTCTGCTTTAAAAGAAGTTGTGAAACGCAAAAAAATAACAATGAGTTCAACAGACAAATCTACCATAAAAATTCTTTACAATTGTAATTTCTAAATTACCAACATTGTATCAAGCATAAGCATTACCACTAGAGGAATAATAACTTCTGTAGTGCACAATTTATTAATGTTAAAAGGATATTATTTTTTCATAAATATGCATATGTATAAATGTAGCCAATGAAATATAAACTCAGACTGTTATCAAACGTTTCAATAGGCTCTGCTTCAGACGAAGTTGGTTAAGTTGGATTTCCGCGTGTGAGTATCTTTGTGGGTACGTGAGTGTTTTTAATCGTAAACGAGCGCGTGTATTGCCATGCGTATTTCTTTTGGAATATCAAAGAAAAACAATTTCAAATATAAACACTGCTTCAAGTTTCAAACGTGTGGACAATTTAAACATATCATAAGTGCTAGATTCCGTTAGTCAATGTACAGGAAAATAATTTCACGACAGCACATAAGAAACAAATACGTTTAAATCGACCATTAATAAGTTTGAAACCATTAGCATGCTTTAGACAAACGAGTCCTTACAAAAGAAAAAAAATTAAATGCGTGCATCTTTTCGAAGTTTAAATTTAATTAAAAAGTTGAAACTCTTATTTGCTCCAAGAAGAATTTGATTCGATTTGTTAAAGATATTTAATTTGGTATTTTTTGATCTAATTATTCGTAAAACAATAATAGACAAACTTTTGCACACTAATGGTGCGAAAAAAGAAAATTTGAGTAGTTAAATTTTTCACTTGAGCATGATTATTATATTCCAAATGAATAAAACAATTTTCTCATTAATGAAAAATGGACCAAGTAACTAATAGAGATTACTTGAAATTAAATTTGTCAAAGGCATGCATTATAATGTACTGTAACTGCACAGTAAGTCTCCTTACTGACTATTATTTATACCACTAGCTAACTATGCATATAGTGTATGTTGGTTCAGAAGGACATCTTTACAGGCACAGTTCATCGTAAAGCCTATCTTAGCGACTTTATTTAAAACTATCATGTCATACTCGAAATTATTAACGACATATCGTGTCAATAAATTTTATATAAAAATGATTAACACAAGTGGTATTCGAGAACATATGAGTATGTATGATGACTTTCTTGTGGTCTAAGTAGTTCTACAAAATCTAAAGTAATCTGCTGCACTTCTTATATTAAAGTAAGATTATGTGTATATAATGGTACTCCAAAAATACTGCCTTAACTTATAGTTCAGTGACATGATGTCATACAAACTAAGAATGCATATTATAACCGCTGAGTTTCTCAATCAGTGATCTAACTGGTGCAAATTAATAAAAAGTCGATTTTGTGCCCTCAATAACATCGTAAAACAAGGCATCGACCCAAATGCCTTAACTATATCTCAAACATTCGCAGGCTACGTCAAAACAATTTACGAACACCAGAATATCTGTAGCATTTTAGGCTTTTCCAAAGACTGCAAGCATATAAAATTAAAGGAACCGAATTTCAAATTAGCTTTTGAATCGTCTTTTCCTGCGGAAGACATAGATTAGTATTATAGTTCTGCCTCAGACCATAACGCATTAAACAAGACGATGAGCATACAAAGGGCATATTGCTACACAAACACAAATCACAAAATTTTAAAAGCACCTAATAAGTTAAAATTGTTTAAGTTAATTTTTCTAAATGAATAGCAGTATTTACCTTTATTTACAATAATGGGAAAAAAGCTAAAAACTCGTTTAATTATATTGACAAAAATCAAGATTGTGCAATTTTTCACTTTTCAATCGATAGGAAAAGAGGAATGTTGGAAATGGGGAACTTTCCCATATACATTTGTAGATTTTGTACTGATATGATGTGCTGCCTAATGTAATGTTGAAATGAAAAATTGAAAGTTTCGATTTTGCTCAAGATACACATAGTTATGTCCAAAACATATTCTTTGAATATTATGTAATATAGAGAAAAAATGGATATCTCACGTTGACTTCTTTTTAGATGCATTTTCCATTTACGTGACGTCCTTTCACCTTTCGTATAAAATTTTAAAGACACATTTGCAATATTATCGTAAGTCAATCCATCCAAATTTCTTTTGTTTCACCCTAATTGATAGGCTAATGGCCAAAATCGGAGACGGACAGCAAGACTCGAACCAATAACTTACTGCTTTGGAATTAACCACTTAAGAACCATGTTAGCGGAGTAAAAGTTTCAGATAAACAACCTCTGGTTGTGAGAGTAGTGATAAATTTCTTCAATTATAGTTTTCGAACTTGGGATAAACGCCAATCCCATTGTAAATAAACTATCGCACAACATAAAAAACAAACGCCTACATGTTAAATTAATGTTTGTCTCAACCAAGCAAACTTTATTCAATTTGAATGCGCAGTTCTCCGTTCAATTGCATTAACAGTTACAAGCTAAACATTAAATACTAAACTATGTTTGACTAATGTTTTGCGCAAATAGCAATCATGGCTATAGTTTTACAGATAGGTAGAGCTGAATCCCTGGCTAAACCAAAGTAAATTGATGCAGATACATAGTGTATGGACCGCCGGGTCAGCATGTTCATCATGTATATGAATTAGTTATGTTTTTTTAGCTTGTAATTTGGACTGGATGTATATAATTTTATATGCTTTTTTGTGTATTTATATTGTATTGCTCAGAAAGTCGTGTGTTTGAAATTATTTTTGATATTTTCGGCTAAAATATTGGGCTAATGTGTATGTTGCGCTTTATTTCAGACCCAACACGCTATAATCGTTCAAAATCGTTCAATTATGTTTTCCTATTTGAACTTTAGAATATAATTATAGATTGGGTGTAATGGTAGGTAATTAATTTTTACATTATTAAGGTCAGACAATTGGCTAGAATGTCGTAGATAGAGACTGTGTGTGTTAAAGAGAGGTAGAACTACGTAGCAACTAATTTGTTGGCTAAATACATTAACTTTAAGCATAAATCCAAAAGTAGTATTTGTATGCTTTTATATGAAAACACAATTTATTTGGAATTATTTCGTGAAAGATAATATTAATTAAGCTGTATAAACAAAACAGTTGTACCATGTTTTGTCTCTATATCCTCGTATTAACACCATTACTTGTTTGTCCTGGTTGATTGCACCAAAGATCACAGAGAAGAAGACCACAGTCTAGAAGTCAGACATTGGGGAGGAGTGAACTATTGGACGATTGAGCAAGTTTTCATTGTTCAATGGGCGTTGCCCATTACATTTCCAATTACATTTGTGTCGAAAAAACAAACAATACGTACAGATAAGTTAATTGAAATTGGCTTTCAAACAATAAAATTTTGAAGATTAAAACCAAAGAGAATGTTTGACTGCGTTAATTTTGCTCGCCCTGGCAAACATAATAGAATTTCGCTGGGTCCCCAGATAATGCTAACAAGTGGGTACTTAAAATAAAGAAGACGGAAAATAATACTTCAGTAGTCTTATGGATGCTCTTCTATGTGATTACAAAGGCAATAGAACGTGACATTATGAAAAGAAGGCGATATCAAATAAAATTGTGTATTGTTATGAGAAATGTCTTATTGGAGCTTCTATTAACACTAGAATCAAAACTTTAACACGTCAAAGAAATAAGCATGTGAAGGAACACATTTTATGAAAGCAGTCCTATAAAAAAGCCAATCATAAAATCCTAATTGAAATGATAATAAGTCTGTTTCTTAAATATTTTTAAGTGCCAAAAAATGTAATCGCCAATTAGTATTCTGACATGTATTTTTGCAGAAATATCTCAGGAATTGCACACTTACTTAATAATAAAATCGTCTTGAAAATTAAAAAAAATATTAAAAAACAATCTGTAATGAAGTTGAGACTAGAACTAAATATTCCGTTTCATTTCACTTCGACAATGTTAACGCGGAAATAAAATTAACACTGAGACCGTTGTCCTGACGCAAATGCTAAATTGAAGCACGAAGAGCTTCATGATTGTAGCAAACGTGTGATTAATTTTATGCTTTAAACCAATGAGAAAGCCAGCGTTATTTTTCCAAATTTAACAAAATAATATAAGAAGATAGAGAAATAGTGGATGTTTACCGTATTCCAAATTTATTCAGCAATTGCCGCCAAATTGATCTATTCAACAGAAGTAGAATCGCCTTTTCAATAACTTTAACCAACGTAAGTAAAAACAATTTATTTCATATAAATTGCGAAAGAAATTCACCATCTAATAATTTAATCTTATATAAAATTGCTGTAAATTTAAAGTAGTTTTATTATTTTACTTAATTCTACTTTATATATTTTTCACGAATGTATCCGGGAATCTGACTTAGCCCCAGGCACAGAGGTAGAAAGAACAGCAGAAGTAAGCAGTAACAAAAAAAATTAAAAAAATATTACGTAATTCAATTTTCACAAAGAGACTAAACACCAAACACAGTTTTATGCCAGTATTTCGGTTACCAGTTTCACCGACACTGAATGTAGTTTCAATTACACTCGAATTTAAAAAAAAGCTCCAATAGGCGCATATTTATTAAATAATTTATGTATTTAGCTATGCAACGCGATTTACTACTTTATATATATCATTGACAAAATTATGAATTTTTGCGTTTAATCTAGACATTGCTGTGGAATTATCCTGAATTGAGCAGCAAAATATGCAGAGGAATGTCAAAGTTTATAAAGTTAAAATCTGTCTTTGTAATAGTACTTATGACAAAAACGAAATTTTAGTCTGATTTGATGTGAGAAAACGTCGCAATGCACTACATAACAGAAGAGCTTATTTTTTACTAACCAAAATGTAATGGTTACCTGATAAACGGAAAGAGCTACAATACCAACAACAGAAACAACCACAATAGAAAAATAAAAATCACCATTCACTGTTTTATTTTTCTCAGAGTTGGTCGCCAAATTATTGACTATTGGAACAAACAGAATTTTTCTTACGATCAGCGAAAACACATGAAATTTTTCAGACAACATTAATTCATCTTATTTTTTTCCAATACCCAAGTCGAAGTTTATAGGCATAAACGTTTTAAATTTGTCAATATTTTGGAGAAAGTGTATGTGACTTTGTGACGTCGAAATAGGTAGTGGGCCTACTTTCTGATCTAGGGCAACATTCTAATCGCCGTTATGTTTCACACTCTTAGTTTAGCCCGCATGTCAGTGCCCCTTTATGTGTAGAACATTTCAAGACAAATAAACTCATATGATGGTATTTGGCAAAGTCTGAGTCTTTCAAAATTTTGCAAAATTTATGAAAGAAATATAAGGAAAACAAAAAAAGTTTCTATCTCACGTACACTCGAGCATCTTTTGTTAGATATCATAAATATTTAAAACTATTAATGCTTCACCAGACTGAACTATAAGCTCTTTAAATCACGAATGGACAAATTATGCAAATTAGCCTCATTTTCTGTTATATTGGTATGCAAGGGACATTTATTAAACTTATAGTTACGTACACATATCACCTCCTATGGCAAAAGGGATTATCGGTGTGGCATTTAACTAAATGGTGGCATTCTGTTTGCAAACAATAATCCCTACTACCACTAAGGAGTTAAGCAAGTTGGACTAAATAATGGATTAGAAGATGAATTTCTACTATTGTCGTAATTTAAGTTGAGGTCACTCTGCAAAGTACATGATATGTGGTCCTATCAAAATGCCGAAAAAAACTAAACATAGCACAAGAAAATAAATGGCACCCATCAACCAGATTGGTTTTGACATAATTATGCATTCCTTAGTAGTTACTAGAACTGCTACTGTAGGATATCGAACTAGTGAGCATTTTATTCGTAGTCACGTAACCTATCCTGTATATAGATATATATATGATATATATAGATATATAGAGTATATAGAGATATATATATAATATATATAATTTTTTGATTCAGTAACATAGGTGCAACCGTGCATAAAGGCAATTTACTTAAACATATAATTGACACATATGTAATGACACAAAGTATCAGTAGCATAAACACAAGTTAATTTGGTTGTTTAATCAAATCAGAAACGCGTCTGCCAATTTGAACGCCAAGTAAAGTGATGTTTAGGCATAAATATGTGTCATAAAGTGACGATGAGACAATAAGCACAATATTTTTGAGTGCATGGTTTCGTAAAGATCCATTTAAACGTACCAGGGTTTGTCTGGCTGTTCTAAGAATATATTTTTTATTGATGGCGCGCGCATAGAATGTGAACTTTGCTGGAGGTCAACAGCCATAACGCTTCAAAACTTGTGCCAAACAGCGCGTCACTTCTTGATTGCATCAAATATGTTAATTTGTATACGTTTCCTGTGCTGTCAACATTGGCCATGTGAAAGTATTCAAGATTGAAAATAAATTAGAAGCATAAAAACAAATTGAAAAACCAAAATAACGCAGAATGAATTGGGAATAAAACGCGCAACAAGCAAGAAAGAAGTGTCAGCCTCAATAGATGATAGCCAATGAATAAAATAAACCGTAAACACTTACAGCGTGCTGAAAGATTAAAGAACAAAAATACTTATATTTGGTTTGTAGTGTTCATATCAATACAGGCACATTTCAAGTTAAATAATGATTTCACGAAAATTTGGCATGCATATTCAAACTGGCGCTTTTTGTTTAAGGCGCATACTAATCTAAATAAGTATGAATATTTTTAATTCAACATATTAACATTTTCATTTGAGATTAACATGTCACACATTTACGACATATATTCGCCACATAATGTCACAAAATTTTTATTGTTTATTAGGATGGGACCACGTCTAGGCATAAAATGGAGAAAAAATTTTTAGTGTTTGATTTCTAAAACCACCTTCCCATTAAACGTTACGACAAAATATACTTAATTTTGCGTTTAGAACAAATGGGTTATTAAATAAGTAAATAAAATTTGTTTTAGTTATTATATGTATAAATAACATCTGTGTGTGTAGTTTGAGTTGAAAGTGTATGAATAATTCTGACCGTTGCAGGATCATTTTTCCTGTCATTTAGCTTAAAATCCGGTTTTAATTTTAATACGCATTACTACCGAAGCAGAAGGTGTGGTGAAAATCACCAATATATTTAGATTCAAAATATCATGAGTGTTCCATAGTTAAATAATAAATTATATATATATGGTATATTTATATATATATATATATGTATGTAAGTGAGTAGAAGAGTATATATATATATATATATATATAGTTAAAGTTAACGGATAGGAGTTTGTTTACGAATATAATGACAGTGTAAGCTAAACGTAGTAAAATATAGCTAAACTATTTTACCGAGTAGGCGGTTTCGTCCTTATCAAGATCTCGCCAATACTTGCCAGAAGTTTCCGTGATCGAGCTCGAAACTAAGCACATTTGCTTTTGTGTCTTGCATTCATAGGACTGTGCTATCCCCGCCGCAAATTACAGGCAATTTTGGGATATATAACAAATAGAATTTTCCCGCTAACCTCATATTCGGGCCATAAGACATGTCTCAGGTTCCACAAGTAGGTAAATCTAACTGAAAACGCTTAGTTTGTATACATCTTATAATTGCGTGGAGCGTGCAGCAGTGTGGCTCAGTGACTGGAGGGCAGTATTCAGTAGCAAATACACCCCGGTTGAGCCTAAGTCACGGCAATTTCCGACAAGTATTTGACGAATTCCCAGGAAAAACGAAACCGTCCTAATTTGCGAATTTCCGTTGCTACATTGTGCAATATTAAGTTTATACTGCTAATATATGTAATATATATATATATATATATATATATATATATATATATATATATACGTGTGTGCTAAATCAACTGTAGTAGATACAGAGACATAGACAAAAATAGTATTTTAATAAGATTTTGAAATGATGGTGTTTTATTTCTTGTGTCTTTTTAAAAGGCAAAAAACGACTAAGCGTTGGAAAAATAATACGTACAATATACTCAAACGCGTTAACAAGGCCGTCGGATCTAGTCTAATTTCGAATATTGCTGATTGATGTGATTATGACACGACTAGACAAGATATTTTGCTCAAATTGTGACAGTGAAAGGTATCTTTCTGTTCAGTTTTACTGTGTTTGTTGCATACACCTGGTTAAATCAAGGTAATTTGTTCTGTTTTGGAAAGGATTGTCATTTTGAGGTGTTTATGTTGATAAAATATCGACGACACTTTCAAGATGTAGGCAAATTGAATTTATAGTCTAACGATGACTGTCGAAATGAAATTTACAAAAAAGCCAATTTATTAAATAAAATATCTGGTATAACTTACTGTACAATTCATTAAAAACCTTTCTAGGAATTCTATTATGCAAACGTCTAACTACTAATTTTGATTAATTTTTTTTATTGAATAAGGTAATATTGCTAATTTATTAAATAAAAAAAACAAAACTTGTTATTGTATAATTACTAGTAATGATACTAGCATAATAACAAAAGCAACAATAATAATAAAAGTAACAATAATACTAATAATATAAATAAAAGTAACTTGAGGGATTTAAAACGGTTTAATAATCGCGCGTTTCTAAACCTGTTGGTAAAAACCAAAAAATAAATCTCATTTTGTCTGACGAAGATGTATTATACGTAAATAATAAAAAAAATACCCCATAAAAGTAAAGGAAGATTTTAAAAGTAATATCTAGTAAAATTAAGACAATATTATTTTACGAATCTTTTATATTTCGGCGTAAAGGAATTAAATAATAGCACATGACTGTAGTCATTACGCTTAATAGATATTTTGGTTTGTGGAAAGTGAAATTACGAAAAAATTTCCTCACCTCCGTGTCTTGGTTGCAGAAATTGATTTAGGTAAGTATGTAAAAGATTATTTAAAATATAATTATAACAGTAGCTCTAATAGCTTGACTGACACGTCTTTTTGCGTTCCGACCATGACTAATGCCATTGGTTGTATTTATAAATTAAATCATGGATTAGGTGCGAATATCAAAATTAAAAAGAAAGACCAATTAAATTTTAAGGCCGATAACGTTCACAAAACTATGATACGCACAATTACGGCTCAGTTCCTCGTTCGTCTATCACGTTTAGGTGTGCGGTTAGAAAACGTAGGCTTTACAGCTAAAACCTTCGATTACTCATCCCTCGGTCATTGATATGGCTTCAACTGCTGACATTACAACAAAGAATCGTTAAGTTTTACTTCTACTTACAATAAAGCAGTACAACACCACCGACAAAAGAGTTGATACTATGATTTTAACCCATCGCATTCATCGTGGTATCGTCTACTCCGTTGAAAATGATAGTCTGACGCGTGTAAGGCGTTAAGGGAAATGGACCTGCCTTATCTCTTATGTGGTTAAATGCACGAGTTAAACACCCTTCTGGCAAGGTATTTGTTTGTCAGCTTTGAGAATATTTGGTGACCGTCCATAATACTGCGAACACAGGACATTCAATTTATTGTCAATCAGATTTATATGCAATTTTCTAAACGGTATTGCGAACCTAGTATCAAGGTAATTCAAATTTTGCAACTAGGATATGCTAAAGTCAGCAGGAACAAAAGATATATTTTCATAGACAAATGCATTGAACATTTACTGCCGACTAATCAATAGGAGCCAACACGACACACCAAACGAATTATAAAATCTATCAAACACTGTGGGGCATTTGGACGACATTAATGAAAATATTCCTCTCGCTGATGCTAAACTTGACTTACGCTTGAAGTTCAATTTGAGCTACCTTTCTGATAGACATGCACAAAATTCAGTATAATTGCAACAAAGAATACGTAACTAGGTAAACAACCATTAAAAATAAATACCTTCGTCACAAAAAATACAATATAGCAATTTATGAAGTTCATAGAATTAAGTTGAAGAATCCGAAATTATGCTTATAGAGCCGAGAAGAGAATAGATCTCAGATTGAGAATTGAGCGAGGCTAAAATATCTAAATTCATGCTTTAAAATTGAGTTTGCACACGAATGGAAGTTAAAAAATAAAAAATTACTATAACTTGTAACATTTGTTAATTTAGCGAGTTCTATACGCATGAAAAATCTTATAATGCACGTTGGGAAATCAGCAAATACGTGCGCTCCTAATAGGCAAGATGAAATATATATATATATATATATATATATATATATATATATATATATATAAAAAAAAAATAGCGGAGTGAACATACAAATTACCGAAAAATATAAAATGTTAAAACAAAAATTTGATTCCGAGACATTATTTGGATTCTTATACATATTTTAAAAATAAGTGAAAACATGAGATTTCCAAAGGAATAAGCGTACAATAATTCGCGCATACATTAATGGAACTTGTTTGCACGTAGCACCTCGTTTGACGATTGTCTCTGCTAATTTTTGAAGTTATTCATAACTACATGAAACATTCGAGGGATATATATATATTTGAGAATATAGTTAATTTTAGGAGTTTTGCTTGAAATTTAATTTCAGACACGTAATTTGTTCATCGTATTGTTTATGTTGTCTTACCTATAACCTTTTGTGCAAGTCGCTTTTAAATTATTCCAAGAAAGTTTCTGGGCTTTTGGTAAACACCGAGTCAGTATTTTTATAACCAATCTAACAGCTTGGCAAATATGCTGATATTGCGATTATAGAAAAATTATGGGAAATTAAAATGTTTAAGAGCTCCGTGTCTGCTCTTGAAATTATTATGTTTAATATGCGCTTTCATTCTTATTATACATTTTTGTGTTGCAAATTGACTCAATGAGTATAACTGAGGTTTGTTAAGCTATTTACTGCAAGTGGCAATTAAAGTTTAATTTGTGCTTATACGAAGCCCTCAAATCTTTTCCTATTAGACTTTTATGTCATCAGCAAGTGATAAATCTCTTAAAGGTCTGAGAATAGAATTTTTACAAAAAACAATACACCCATGAATGATAAATTATATTATTTTACATTAATTCTAAAAATTACAACTGATGATAGAAGTGGATCCAATTAGATTTAATATTTCGCAAGAAGCAGCGCTTCTGATAAAAGGGGAGGAAACCAATTTTCAAATAACAAGAACATATAAAACTAGTGCTTTAACAGCGGCATGTAGCATTCCTAACAGGTGGATCTCTACCCAGGAGAGAGAGAAACATTTGCAAAAATACAAACGATTTGCATAGTTTGCAGAAATAAGCCTAAACTCGATACGCCATTTATATGCTACATGCTATTCTCCATGCTTGTACAAAGATTTTGCAGCAGCAAATCAACTTCGTCGATTATTTGCGGGGTGACTGAGCTACTCGGTGTTTGCGTTGCAACAGAGAACTGCTGTCCACTACCAGAGGCTCGCCTAGTTTGAGGTTTTACAACTTTTGAGTCGAAGTACGATTGACGCTCCTTTCCAATGAAAGAGCTTGAAGATGTTTTAGGTCTTTCATGCCGTTGGTGCATTAGATCATCTCTTCCATGACAGCGCTTCGATTGTGTAGACCTTTCACCGGCCTCCAGCAAACTATCCGTTATGTTCGAAGTCAAATTATGGTGATGATTGGTGCCAGACTGCTGGGAGAAATGATGACGCCTGTTTGAATACGATGAAGTAGTAGACGAAGAGGCAGCAACGGTTGTTGTAGCTGGTTGACTAGCGCTATGCCGATTAATAGACCTATCTACTTTTTGCAAAACCATTGGTGCATCTCGAGAATGCTGGATTTGAAATCTGCTCGACTCGTTAATTCGTTGATTTCGACGTTGGTTATGGAGATTTGTTTGGCCAGGTGGTTTCTGGATGTCGACTAAAAATAATCAAAGATGCGTGCAAACGAAAGATATAAAATGTAAACTTTAAAATGTTTTTTTGTTCGAACTGATAGATACTTATCAAACGGAGTTTGCCGACAGTATGATAGCAACTATCAATATTCCTCAAAAGATGCGCTGCACGACATAATAAAGATAAGCTAATGTCTCGCGCACCAATATAAATTCTGAGGGTGATAATTGCGCCACCGATATTTTGTCATCATGCTCAAATTTATAGGCATATAATTGGACACTATTCAAAAGTTCTTTTTATTAAGATTCATGCACTGAGAAAGCGAAGCGACGAAGTTTTGCTCTAAAGGTTACGAGAGATTAAAATGCCCTCAATGTGTGGCGTTCAAAACTAAAGGGGGAATATACTGTCAAGCGAATATAATTGGTTATGCTATTAGAAGCAATGCATATGATATGGGTGCACAAATCTGAAAATAAGCCTTTCAGAATTTCAACGAGGACGCTGTTTACCATGAACTAAGCGTCAGGTTAAGATGTGCAATTTATGATTGCTGGCAATGTTACGATATTCAGTCAGGTAGTACCGCGCAGCTAAGCAGGATTTTTAATAGACAGCTGAACAACATTCAAGCTAGCTCAACTGCGGCCGACAATGCTTGTAAAGCAGCACGATGTTTTTTTTCAGAAAAATTGCGGATTGAATATATATCCGTTTTGAAATAATTAATTAATTATTATATGACTTCAAATTGCGTGTGGTATACACCAAATATTACTACTAAATCAACCTTTTTTCACATAATGCAACCCAAGAAAATTTTAATAAATTATCTTCTTCTATCAGGAACTGTGCAACTTGTAAATTCGCGGTAAGAAAATTCTCTTTGATTGGAGTTTATTTTTTTGAGTGTAAAATACGTAATATATTATCATTTTTATAAAAAAACATTTAGAGGTATTGAAATAAATTTTGAATTCAACTGCCTTAATTTTGTGTAACAACTAATTAACTTTGTTTAAATCAAGGATGCAATCTTGATATAAACAGCAGTCCATTTATATACATACATTTGACAGCACAAACTACGCATCGTATAATATAGAAAATGCATTTCATCCAAAAGACAGGTATCGCCCTCATTGGGAAGCCTTCACGTACTGGACAGAATTTTACGCGGCCAGGCTTCGTTTGAATAATTGCCTAACCAAGACATTTAATGAATAATTCCATTATTAAATTAACAGAGAATTCGTTTAATCTTTGTCCAGGAGGCAATCAGACTGGTTCGGATGACGTTTTTTTGGATAATTATTGATTATGCTTGTAGGATATGTAGTTTTTAAACGTAGAGCAAATGTATTCCCCAACAGGAAATTAACAACAGATTATATATCGTACAAGAGCGCATTTACACCCTTATTATCGAAAAATGTACAGGAGAAATAGAACAAAATAATATGTTTTGTTTAATTTGATAATGATTTACAAGAACATATTGGTATAGAAAGTTCAAATAAAAGAAACGTAACTAAACAAATTTTCGCATAGCGCTTGGAATGCCGATGCGCGAAGCGTTTTTCTAATTTGCATAGCTTATTAAAAAGAATATTTATTGCAATAGCCTTTAAATAGGGAATCGTACTCACACGTCTTACCTTAATTAAAATTAAAAAGTGTTTTGTTGGTATTTCGCATGTTTCACAAGGACAAATTATGTTTAGTTTAAGGTATACGTGCAACACCAATCTAATTTTTTACATACCAAGTTAGTATGCATTTCAATACCATAGTTAAATGTTCAATTATCAATATCGATTGATGCCTTTTGCAGTGGAAATCTATTTTTCATACTCGGTAGTGGCAGATTCGTGATTGATGTAATTAAAACTAAGCCAGCTACAGTATATCGGAACAACAAAGCTGTCCCCAATCTACCTTTTATGCGCTATATAGCCTCTGCACATTTATATTCTAAGTTAATATATGCAAGCTTTTTTTATCTGTGCAATCATTCACAACAGAATTTACTTTCATTGTACCCATCCTGTGTGCAAAAACAAAAAGAAATTTTATCAGATATAAGAAGCGTTTCTTTCGCATAGTCTCCTCAAATAACTACTAATGAACATATCTTTATATATAAGTTGGAAAGCAAAACAAGATAGAAACATGTGAACATAGAGAGAGCGTGATAAACGGAAACCAATCAAATTGCGTGCGTCACATCCAGTTCAAGCTCAATGCTTGTACGTGCTTCTTCTGCTTGCATAAATCCGGCTGCAATTTGTTTATCCATAAGACTTTGTTTGTGGCTAGCTCTCTTTTGTTTTTGCATTTAGTAATTACTTTGAATGCTACGCCTGGAGAACATACGTGCGTTGTTTCGATGATGTGTTGCGCAATAGCAGACGTGTATTCACCATTTGATTTAAAACAGGCGTTTAAGTTGCAATGTTCTCTCATTCGAGTAATTAACCGTCTGGTCGATCGGCCTACGTAAGTTGATCGACAACTTGCGCATGTATATTTGTAAATAATATTTGATATCGACATTAACGGCTGTTTCTCTTTGATTGCTGGTAAAGGCAAGTGTGTTACCCTAAATAACACTCGTAGTTTAGCTGCATTAAATGTGCGTGTTAATGCTGCTTCAACTTTCTTTTGTGTCATTCGGGAAACTGCATCCCCCTTAAATGGGATGTTTAGGTAGACTATTTTCTTTTCTGGCCCGTAATACGTCTGTTTCTGTTTAATTCTCCTTTTAATAATTGATTCATTTTATTTTGAATCTTGACTAACCAACCTGTCAATTCTTGAAAAGCAAACACGAACTGTTGATAATTTATATTGAAATGGCACAAAACTGCTGTAATTCAAATACTACTAGACTAGTAGAGGTGAGAGCCGCATGTCAAATTTTGCTTTCCATATATATTCAATGCGGTTTGATCCTTGATAATCAGTTTTTCGTCGTACTCTGATGATGATCTTGGAAGGCCGAAACGCGTCAGTGCGTTGCGACTGGCGGTAGTTTTATTATGTTGTTCGACGACTGGTTAAATACAAGGGCTATAATAATGATTGTATGAAATATAATTTTTTTAAGAATAATTCTCATTATACTGCTCATAGAATACAAAGTTTGTTAGTCATGTTTCCTGTGTTCAGATATACCGGATGCACTCTAAGCAACAGAATTTTAATTTTCCAATTAATAGACAGTACTTATCGAAAATAGAGCACAGAATAGAGCTAGTATGCTAAGTTCAACATCGACGATACATCGTTATGTAAATTCTACTGAGTTAAGAGAGGGTAGTTACAAACTATCATTGGAAGTTGTCAGCTTACTGCACAAAGTAACTCAGTAAGTTTATTATTAAGCGACAAGGATGCAAAAACACAGGCGAATATTTCAAATATATCCTTGCCTGAGTATTAATTTACTCGGCGAAAAATTAAAAAAAACTAATAGAAAGGCAGCGTGTAGAACATTGAATGGTGTGCTGGAATAACAAGACTTAAAGAAGTACAGTATGGCCAATTATATAATAGAAAAAATATGTAATACTAATCCATTAATGTCTAGTCCAGTTGTAACAACAATTATTTATACATTTGCCGACTTTAAATAAACAATAATCCCATGTAGTACTAGTCACAGAGGACAAAGCAACTAGAGTCAGTTGTACAAACTCCATGAGTTACAAATGCTGTTATTACGGAGAGCCCAACGGAAAACTGGCTAAACTAAAATATTAAATATATATATATATATATATATATATATATATATATATATATATATATATATATATAGAATGGAAGATTCAATGGAAAGATTTTGATTGAATATCTGCTCTCAGTAGCAACTAACCATTGAATAAGGAAGTAAAAGAAATTCAGTTTCTCACATATTAACAAGTGATTGAGACATTTATATCAGTTAAACGATAAAATTCAAAATATTCAATTTTTAACACGAATTATTTCGTGTGGCATTGTTATGAGGAAGAAAAATGAACGGAACCTATATATTTTACGCACAATACAATTTGGTTGACAAAATTCGCAAAACTACTATTTACGGCTTGTGTACATATATATATATATATATATATATATATATATATATATATATATATATATATATATATATATATATATATATATATATACATTCTGGTATTGATAAATCAATATTTAGTTATTGTTTGTAAATTACTTGTAAATAAATGGACCTCTGTAAATTCAAATAATCTGAAATAATATTTTAAATTAAAATCCAATCGATCTCTGCTAAAAGCAACAAATGTTCATGAAATTATTAAAGTTTAAATACCGTTATAAATTATTAAGCAAAGCAAATGCACGTCAGCCTTAAGACAATAATTAATTAATAGAAATTTTTCTTCTAGTTTCAAATAAAGTTTAATTATTTTTCCCAATTTTCCATACTTATTCAACGCCGTTATCGTCATACACGGCAATACAGAGGTCATTAGTAATTAACGTTCCACTGCCATATAACCTTTAAAAAATCACAACAAAAAGTTATAAAATTAATAAAAGTGATAAAAAAATAAATTAGGAAGTAAAATTATTAAAAGAAAGTGATTCATGAGAAGTATGAGTATATTTACTTATCTAAAAGACCAAAGTGGGACAAACTAAATCTCCACACAGCCCCATTTTGATCAAACCAGTTTAAAGGCAAGACAAAATCAGCATAGTTGTTTCCATGCGGTTTTCAATTTATCACGTCAAAAGTACACCCGAACCTCGCAGCTAACTTTGCCTTAATAAAAAAAAGAATGTTAAGCAGATAAATCTCCTGGAAATTTGCTACAAGATCGCCTACATTTGCCAGGCCACTCAAGTAACCATAGTCGAATGCCTGCAATCCTCAACTCTAAGTGGTCAACACTGACTAGCGTTTAATAAAACCGCAAATAAAGATGCAGTGTAAACACGACCTTTAAGACAGTGTGAAATACCTGCCTTTCGCCAAAAATGACAAAGGTCGAAAATATTTCTCTAGTTTTCACGACTACCACACTTATCTTGGTTATTGATTGAGCTGTCAAGGTATGTAAATCTGCCACATACTTCAGATCGTCATTCTACAGTCGCAGAGTTGGAGTGAGTGGAGGACGATCCTCAAATGTGTTTTACATTTAAAATGTGTTAAATTGAAGCCATAAGAAAGCACGACTGCTAATCCTTTCAAAGTTTCCTGAACATGATCTTCAAGAATATTACGATTTCGTCTGCATTGTAAAGATCGAATAACCTACCAACCGAGAAAACTACGACACCTGAACGTATGGAGGAGTGCTGTTTGCAACGTCATCTGCCGCCAAATTAAACAAAACTGGAGAAATTAAACGGCCTTGGTAGTGAAGTTGTTTGTTAATTCTTTGAAGACCTTCGGTATTTTTGTAAAGAATGCGTATAATATTTACAAATTTGTTGGGCATATCAATTTTTGACAGAATATTGAATAGAACATTGCGATCAACTAAATCAGATGCACATTTAAAGTTTAGAAAGATTGCCATTGTGGGAAAGCGATTTAAATGTCGCCGTTCAAGATATTGCCTGAGGTAGAAATTTTAGCTATGCAACGCCGTACAGACTGGAATCCTGCTTGTTCCAATCTAGTACGTGATTCACACGAAGCAGTAAGTAAGTAAGTAAATTGAAGCAACTAGCTTAGAATGGACTGGAGCCAAGCTTATAACACGATGGATGTCACACAAGGTAGAATGATTGTCGACACAGTCCAAGCAAGCGGCAGAGTCGCCTCATTCCACAAAGTAGGAAAAAGGTTAGTCAATGCTCTAAAAATTATATCATCACCATCCTTAAATAATCTTGAAAAAAAATCATCGGGGACAGCAGATTCGCAACTTTTAAGAGATTGGACTGCATTATGTATCTCTAAGTCCAATGGATGTTCGAGATTAACGTTCAACACTGTTGATACAGTCGTATTTTTTGGAACTCGTGACTGACGTAGGTGCCCAAAAAATAGATCTTTGAAGCGTTTAGCTCACCCATTAAGGTGACTTACTTGATCAATTATTTAGTTATTGCTATCATTTATATTTTCGCTATCTTTTATTTTGCGGTCCTGTAGGGCGAATAAGTTGGAACAAACGTACGCTATTATATGATGCCAACGCTTCTTTTATCACTATGTTCTTTCTGGATAAAAAGGATTCAAGATCAACTTTTTGACTCTGTTTAATTTGGCTCATACGACTCCACGATTACTATTATGAGATTACGTGGCGGGATTTTGGCGCCTATTTTACAGACAAATTTTCTACAGGAACCTACAATGCCACATACAGTAGTATCTGCATTGTGCATAGTGGAATTTATCTTCATCCAAAGTAAATTTGAATTTTCTCCATCAAGATCAGTTAACTTTGACAATAGAATATTTTCATATTTTTGCCGGAAAGACGTTTCTACGAGTTTTTTCATCTATTTGTGGTGTGATTTTAATTATTTTTCCGAAAAACGGGATTATAAATCTGCAGCCGAAAAGTGATTTGTCCGAGTCAACATGAGTGTTCCAAAACGAAAGACAAACCGGGATGCAACCGCAACATCTATTACTAATTGTTATATGATCTATTTAAGTCCACCTTTGTCCGAGGGCTGGAGGACGCCAAGCGGCGGAATGTCTTGCTCTATGTCTGATGTTTGTGCTACGCGAAGCTTTTTCACTGTCGTTCACCATTATCTTTGCGCATTGAGATTTAACTTTATCTTCTACCTAAATGATATTATGCTTTTTCAAGTGCCTAACTTGAGCATTCATTTCACCCACAATCATGACTATATGTGAATTTCTTTCTCTAATTAGCAAAGAGCTTAGATTGGAGTTAAAAGTGTCGTTGCAGTCGTACGTACGGCAATCGGTGGGATCATATGCAGATACAACGAAATGGACACGTTGATTAAGGTTTCTCGCATTGAATTTAGTAGATGTATTTAGATGTGACGCATAGTCGGCTTTTTACAAGGATGCATTCAGTTAAAGAAGCTTCAGCTCATGAGCTAGAACAGTATCGATGCCCCATTTAGCGGCTTGAGAAAACTCAGTGAACCTCAGGATTCAAAGCCAATTACGCGTAGCAAAAGCTAGCGTGTCCAGATCTGCATTGTTTGTGAAATCCTGCATTCTTGCTTCAGGTACGGAAAAAAAATTGATTTCTAATCTATCTAATGTACGCGCGAGAGATTTCTTGTTAGCCTGTTTGTTTCAATGGTTGCACGTTAAATGCTTTGCCTTCACAACATATCTTAGTCTTAATTAATGGTAGTTTACGTGAACTGCTTTCGATATTTGGTAATCCGATACTGGCTTCAGTGATACGATAAATACCCACCATATTCATAGCATCTGAATGTGCGTTACTGTTAGATTGAGAAGAGAAAATAAGAAGAAAAGGAGCTGGATTGGAGATTAATATATATGTCCATCATGTAAATTTAAAAAAAATTAAAGTGTGCATAAATTAGAACAAAGAATCCTGATACAATGCTCTATTTCATTGCGATTTAAATAGTTTAAAATTTGTTTATTATGAACCATGTTTATTATTTTTGGGTCTACATTACCAACTCGTATCGGAAACTGCTGTTTTTATAACTAATTCTGATGCAAGAAATATAAGTAAATATAATCTATAGGCTCAGTATAGAAGTAAACACAATTTCTATTGTATTTAACAAGTCGTCGAACAAGAAAGCAAAACAACAGTCGATCGAGTCATGCTTGACGGTAGTTTTTCTATGTTGTTCGACGACTGGTTAGATAAAATGGGATTGGTGTTTACTTCAAGCTCGCAAACTTGATTAAAAATGGTTGCTATTACCATCCACATAATCAATGATTTTCTTGCATTACCTACATATATATATATATATATATATATATATATATATATATATATATAAATATATAACGAAGGCTGCAAAATAGTTAATTTTCGTGAGGGAATAGATATTATGAGCTAGCATTTCCAGTCAAGCACAATGTAAGAAAGAGTACTAGTGGTGAGGGCCGAATATCTAATTTTGCTTTCCACATATATTAATTGCGGTTCGATGCTCGCTGTTCAGTTTGCGATCGAACTCTGATGATGATCATGGAAAGTCCAAACACGTCAGTACGTGTCACTGATGGTAGTTTGGCTATTTTGTTCGACGACTGGTTAAATGCAATGGGATTGGTGTTTAATTCAAGCTCGCAAACTGGATTTAAATATTACAGTTAAATACTGTTTGTTGCGGAGAACTAATATATATGCAAGTATGTATTAGGTGTTGCGAACCTAGTAACAAATTAGTTCAGCTGTGACCAGAAGGATAAACCAAAGGCAGCATGAACGGAAAGTATAATCTCATGCACATTCGTTTCGTGCTTACTGGCGACTCATCAGTAGGAGCCGGTATTACGCCCTTTAACCACTATATATTTGGTCGAAGAATGTGGAATAATAGGACGGTACAATCTCCTAGACGAATGTGTAAACCTGCAATAGTGAAGCTAACATCATATAGTCTACGACAATGCGACTTCAACGCTAACTCACACTATATAATATATATACCGAGTCCGTAAAGGATACTAACACTATGGCTATTGTGTTAGTAACCGATACCAACAAACAGTATTTAACTGTTATATATTGAATTGAATGATGCCATGCTTACCGCGAAATGTGATAACTGATATCGATGAAGGCCAGAGTGTATGGTTTAACTGGAGTAACAGGTGTTCGGAAATTGTTGTAATTCTCAATTTGGGTGAACTTTAGCATAAATTTATATCCATCAGGTTGGTATCATGTACCGACTTGGAAACCATAGTGTTAGTATCCGGTACTCATCGATTTCAAAAAAGGTATCAGTTACTAACACAATAGCCATAGTGTTAGTATCCTTTACAGACTCGGTATATATATTATATAGTGTGAGTTAGCATTGAAGTCGCATTGTCGTTGACTTCAGATTATGTTAGCTTCACTATTACAGGTTTACACATTCGTCTAGGAGATTGTACCGTCCTATTATTCCACATTCTTCTACCAAATATATAGTGGTTAAAGGGCGTAATACCGGCTCCTACTGATGAGTCGCCAGTAAGCACGAAACGAATGTGCATGAGATTATACTTTCCGTTCATGCTGCCTTTGGTTTATCCTTCTGGTCACAACTGAACTAATTTATTATTAGGTCCGCAACACCTAATACATACTTGGATTTAAGTAATTGTAACCACCACCCACGCAATTAATGATTGTTTACTTATATAGACTCAGTAATAAAACATAAACAATATGCGTGTCTTCAACTCAGGAAAAAACTTTTAAAATTACTTTATTAATGCCACCAACTTTTGCTAAAAGTATAAAATGTTCGCATGCCAGCTTCCTTTCTACACTTATTGTCAACTGACTTAAACCATCATTTTATCAGAGCCAGAATTCTAATAATAAAATCTCGATAGCTTTATCGCAAAGCTAATAAAAACACGCATATTCACTCTAAAAAAGGCTATCTATTGTGCTGTTGGCATAGAAATTACCTAATGACCTATCTGGAGATAATATCCTCAGTAGTTCCGTAGACTGCTCTGTTGTGGCGGCTGGAACCGAAACTGACTCACGTTGAGGCTTTTCACTCTGTCTGCTACAAGTTACTGCATTTGTTGCAACTCTGGCTGCTTTCAAAACCGTCGCTCTACTGGTATTGCATGGTTGCCGATGAAGCGCGATATTTGATCCAGTCTGTCCAGTTGCTGGTAGAGATTCCGTAGATGGTTTGCTTTGCCTA
Source organism: Eudiplozoon nipponicum (assembly GCA_029291075.1). Lineage (NCBI taxonomy): Eukaryota > Metazoa > Platyhelminthes > Monogenea > Mazocraeidea > Diplozoidae > Eudiplozoon > Eudiplozoon nipponicum. The sequence continues at coordinate 5,490 of JAQBSW010007688.1, read as the reverse complement.
TTTTGAGAACCCAACTTCTCTGGTGCCAATGCTTTATTTCCTTTGTTCCTATTCGCGTCTAGCATGTCATCAACTGGGAGTTTGACAAGCAGATTTGTGCACTCATCATCATGTGAGTCGGGCTTCAGTCTATGTGATCACAATAGGACATAAGAAATTAAACACAATAATGTAATGTGCATTGCTAACGCACGAGTTTTAGAAGAAAATTTTGCTTAATCAGACAGGCTTAAGAGTCGAATATTTTGCGCATTTTGACTTAAAATTTCTCTTTATAGAAAAGACAAGGTTCCATTTAGTATCACTATTAATCTTGGTCTTGAGTAAATTAGATAGAATTAACATTTTAATCCCGTGTAAAATAAAGAATATTTGTTATGCAAAATTTCCGAGCTGAAAGAAGTAGGTGATGGCTACTATATATATATATATATATATATATATATATATATATATATATATATATATATATATATATATAAATATCATACTTACCCCAACATTCTTTAAAATATGAAAAACACAACCTTTATTACATGGAATAACATTTATTAATAAATCTTATTTCTACCAGTATCTACAGCCATTGTTCTGATCTGTTAGTATATTCGTTCATCCAATCCTATCGGTACATTCATCATAACCACCCCTGCTATGTCAGTCTTCGTTTTATAATTTAGACCACCTTTGCGTAACGTCATGTGGTGTGCTTATCGCTTTTCATTGTAATTATTGCGTCCGTAATTGATGGGTGTGTCGTATTTTGCGGAAAGTAGGCTATTTTTGAAAGCCTGTCAGTTAGGTCTTTGTTCCAGTCCAATTAATTTATTTCTGAATTACTTTCTGCAGGTTTAAGCAGATTCATCGAATACAACTTGAGACAACGCAACAAAATCGAGACCAATTTGGAGGAAAACAAAACACCCCAGAGATTAACGCTTAGTGTTCTCATTGGCGGTGATCTTCCAGCTGAGATCTTCAAAAGAAAAGTAGTTCGATCGACTAAAGCACAATTTCCATCAATACAGGAGAGAGTGGTGTTCAACACAACAAAACTTATGCGACTTAATAAAAAAATAGCCTCTCTTTGACGTCAACACCTTTATCTGTATACAAATTTCGGTATACCTGCAACGCTCAATACATCGGCAGATCAAAAAAGGCTTGAAACTAGAATAAATCAGCATCTCCCTCAAAAACGATTAAAGAGGGGGGCTGCAGCTCCGAATCAAAAATCAGCAATTTGTAAACATGTAATACTCACAGGTCATGCTGTTAGTAGTAACAATTATTCAGTTTTGTACAAGGCAAAAACAGAGAAAATGCATTTGGCTTTTGAAGCTATTGCAATTAATAAGCTGAAACCCTGCTTAAACGTGCAAAAATAATTCAAAAAGAAATTAAATTGGACTGGAACAAAGACATAACTGACAGGCCTTCAAAAATAGCCTACGTTCCGAAAACTACAATGCACACATCAATTACGGACGCAATTACAATGAAAGCGATGACACACCAAATGAAATTACGCAAAAGGAGTGGTCTAAATTGCGCAAAAATTAAACTGACATAGCGAAGAGGGGATTAGATGAACGAATCCAGAATAATGACTGAAGATACTGTTAGAAATAAGGTTTATTAATAAATATTATTCCATGGAATAAAGGTTGTGTTCTCATATTTTAAAAAAATGGTGAAACTGGTAACGATATATATATATATAGAAGTATATATATATATATATATATATATATATATATCGGTAAGCACAAGACGCTTTTTTACATGAAAGTATGCATTGTGTTTATGACAAATTTGTCATTATTCTCTGGTCTTATTTGAACTAATTTGTTACTATGTACGCTGCACCTAACCCATAGACGAATATTAAAACACTTATTAAATCAAAACGTGTAAATACATGCAGCAAGTAGGTGTTCAGTTGTTATTAATGAGGTAACTGACACACAGATAAATCCTCGAGGGTTTCATCTCAGCCCGATTTACACATGGCTACTACTGAGGTGTCACCAAAAGAAACAAAAGCATGATCTCTCTCTCTTCTCTATATATATATATATATATATATATATATATGTATATATGTTAGACAATTCCAATAAATAAATTTTACTTCGAAGAATGCTTCAAATATAAGAAGTCGGTTTAGCAAAAATAAGCCAATAAATCGACTCAGGAGCCTTTTGAGTCACTTTGTTTATGATGCTCATCATTGTGCCTCTGTATGCGTAAAATGTTTCTGAAGCCGTCACCCTGTTGATCATAGGATTCTTTACTTACACCTTGAACAGGAAATACTCGAGCTTCGTACCGCTTTAGACGTCGAAGTTTTCGCTCTTCACGACGACGATGAGCTTCTGTCATTAGCACTAAATGATCCTCTGATTTCTTCTCACTATATCGATTTGATTGTGATAACATCGCAGTTTCCATGTCAATATGCCCAATATCTGTGCTTTTTTTCGTTTGTTCTGCATGATGTCCAGTTTTCAAGCTTCCCTTGTCATTTGCCACATCATTTGCTCTTTTTTTGTCAAGAGTATCGGCAGAGGTAACGCTATTTGAAGCCGAATTTTGTTGTAAAATATCACATGCTACCTTTGGATTGGAATCGCTTGTGTCCCTAATTGTTGACAATTTTCCAGAAACGGCCTTGGATGGAGTAGGTGACTTTGAAATAGCGCATTTACCTGGTACAGTTTCACATTTCTTAATATGCTCTTTGGAATTTACCTCTGGTCTATCCCATTCTTTTGCATCACCATCGGAGTTCGTATGTTTACATTTTTGATTTTCTTTAATGTATTCAGGTTGGTTGCCATGATGACGTGAGCGATGATGATGTCGATGATGATGACGTCTATGATGATGACGATGATGGTGACGATGATGACGTAACCACTCTGCATTTCCAAACCTGAACTCTTCGTTATTCTCTTCTTCTTCTTCTTCAGTGATTGTCGCATTACCTAGACCATTTTCAAGTTTCCCTTTTTTGTCACCATTTTCTACTTGTTTGACAAGATCCTTATTTGTTTGAAATTCTTCCTCTTGTAGGTTGACTGTGCGATTTCCCCTGTCTTTGGCAGTTTCTCCAACAGTTTCAACGTTTGTTCCATTTTCATGAGACCCATGCATCAATACACGATCTAATCAAGCAAAAAGGAACAAAATGATAGACAGGAAATGTCTTTTATATTTGACCATTAATATATCAGGTCACAACAATACCTGCATAGGCTAATTACCAACATTTAGCGATATAATTCACAGAACAAGTTAACGAATAGAACTGTAACAATTACACTGCAGTCATTGTGACATCCACTTTAGAAGAGCAATATTAACCTGAATTATCTAAACCAGAAGCAGCAGCAGCGACAAATGTATTATTTAATGCGACAGACTTCATCATATCTAACGAATGCACGATTTTCTTTCGTAAGTGGTCAATTAACAACAACAAAAAAACAACTTTCAAGACTTCATCATAAACAATGTGTTTAGCTATTGCGAAAATATTTCCCCTCATGCCAGCTTTGTTTGCTCTAAAATTCTCCTGATGCCGCTTAATTAATAATCTAGTCTAGATGGCACAATGTTCAGCAGTGACCGCGGTATAAATTAATAATGTTGGGCCGTTCGATTGCACGGCATTTATACTATAAATTTATGTTTAGCGGGCGCTTTGTTGTGTGAGGAAATGTCAAGTGTGTATTAAGCATTCAATAACTCACTGCTTTTTTAAATTCGTTCGGTAAAATTTTCGGATGTTAGCTGGGGAACCGTGCAGCGTGGTAAATTTCAAACTTGCCACCAGTAATATGTCATTATAGAACAGACACCACGACAACCGGAGAATTGAAGATTTTTTATAATTAAGCAACCATTTATTAAATGGGTATTGATAATATATGTAGAAAATGAAATTGCATTTGCCAAAATTCTACGATTCAAATTTTATACAAACAAATGTTTATAATGAGATTGGTGCTTATTTCAAGAACACATCCTTGGTTTAAACAATTTTTATCACCACACGCGCAATTAATGATAGTCTAATGTGTTAAGCCGTTGCAGATACGTTCTCCCTCATGCCAGCTGTTTTTAGTCCAACATTGTCCTGATGTCTTTTCTTTAGGCGCAATGTGCAGCCGTGACCGTGGTATAAATAAATAGAGTTGGGTTGTTAAATTACACGGTATTTATACTTTACATATATGTTTAGTATGCGCCTTGTTGTATACGGAAAATTCAATTTTGTATTAAGCATTCAAGAACCTACGGATTTCTCAAATTCTTTCAGTAAAATGTTCTGACGTTAGTTAGGGAATCGTGCAGCGTCGAAAATTTCAAACTTGCCACCAGTAATACGTCATTATAGAACAGACACCACGCCAACCGGAGAATTGAATATTTGCATAATTAAACAACCATTTATTAAATGGGTATTGATAAAACGTTTTGTAAAGGCAATTGCATTTGCTTCAATTCTACGTTTCGAAATTCATATTGACAGATGAGTATAATGGGATTAGTGTTTATTTCAGGCACGGAACATTTATTCAAACAAGTTTTATCACCACTCATGCAAGTAATGATTGTTTAATGTGTTAAGCCGTTGCGGATACGTTCTCCGTCGTGCTAGCTGTGTTTTGTTTAAAATACTCTTGAATACGCCAATAAAACATACTGAGCAGCTATGAAATTGGTAGAAATGAACGATTAAATACTGTTTGTTGCGGAGATCAAATATATATGCAAGTATGTATTAGGTGTTGCGAACCTAAAAACAAATTAGTTCAGTTGTTACCAGAAAAATAAACCAAAGGCAGCATGAACTGAAAGTATAATCTCATGCACATTCGTTTCGTGCGTACTGGCGACTCATCAGTAGGAGCCGGTATTAAGCCCTTTAAACACTATATATTTTGGTCAAGAATGTGGGATAATAGGACGGTACAATCTCCTAGACGAATGTGTAAGCCTGTAATAGTGAAGCTAACATCCTATAAAGTCTACGACAATACGACTTCAACGCTAACTCACACTATATAATATATATAACGAGTCTGTAAAGGATACTAACACTATGGCTATTGTGTTAGTAACCGATACCAACATGATTGTGCCGAAAAGATACATGGTACTAACACAATGGTTTCCGAGTCGGAACATGGTACCAACATGATGGATGGTCACAACTGAACTAATTTGTTTCTAGGTTCGCAACACCTAATATATACTTGCATATATATTAAATCTCCGCAACAAACAGTATTTAACTGTTATATATTGAATTGAATGATGTCATGCTTACCGCGAAATGTGATAACTGATATCGATCAAGGCCAGGGTGTATGGATTTACTGTAGTAACAGGTGTTCAGAAATTGTTGTAATTCTCAATTTCGGTGAAATATAGCATAAATTGATATCCATCAAGTTGGTACCATGTACCGACTCGGAA